>OZ038486.1:97143407-97170907 GCA_964036315.1 Acanthosepion esculentum | reverse complement strand
CCGAGTCAAGAAGGCTAGAGATAAAGAGAAAAGACGATTAATTCTAGAGGAAGTACGTGCTAACGTTGAGGAAAAAAGATTATGCAAGATGATGGGATTAAGCCAGCAGGGTGCATGGACACGATGGGAGAGTTTTTTACGGCGGAAAATAAGTTGGTCGGAGATCTGGCACTCCGACGCCAGTCGCATTAAATTCCTTGTGCAATCCGTGTACGATGTACTACCGAGTCCTGCAAACTTGCATATTTGGGGGATGAGCGAGTCACCATCATGCCCACTCTGTTCCAGGAAAAGTACGCTGAAACATATCTTAAGCGCTTGCCCAAAAGCACTTGGTGAAGGGAGGTACCGGTGGAGACATGACCAGGTACTAAAGAAATTATCCGAGATAGTCGCCACAGCAATTAGCGATTGCAGTTGTAAGCCCGAAACGAAGGCGATCTGTTTCATCAAGGCCGGGGAAAAATCTTCCACAGTGCGAAAGTCGTCAACCTGCATGCTCGCATCAGCCCGAGATTGGCAGTTAAGAGTAGACCTGGGGAACCAATTGAATATCCCGGTGCAGATCACGACATCGTCCCTGCGCCCGGATTTATTGGTCTGGTCGACTGTCTCCAGACAGGTCATAATGCTCGAACTTACAGTACCTTGGGAGGAGAATTTGGAAGAAGCCTTTGAAAGAAAGTTGGAGAAATACCAGGAGCTAGTTGAGAGATGCAGAGCTAACAAATGGCGGACGACCTGCCTTCCAGTTGAAATCGGATGCCGAGGTTTTGCAGGAAAATCTGTATGCAGTGCTCTAAGTCGGCTTGGAGTCAGGGGAATAAAAAAGAGAAAGGCAATCAGGGCCCTATCAGAAGCTGCAGAAAAAGCCTCGAGATGGTTATGGATAAAAAGATCTGTTCCATGGAGCTCTACGACGGGGATTGGTGGGCGTTGAGGGGATGTTGGGAGGAAAAGAGATACGTAGAGGGATGACCTGAGTCGCTATTTGGGGGAGGGTCCTTTGTTTTGTTTTTTTTGAATTTTTTTCTCTTTTAGATTTTTTTTTTTTTAACAATGTCACTGGTAGTCCTAACTGGTTTTTTTTCTGCATTCTTAGTTGGGAGGGGAGAGAGGGGGCGGGGAGGGAAGGAAGAAATGGGAGTGGTGGTAAAGGAAAGCAATTAGCAATCATAATTCCTACGAACGTGGTCCTTTTTTTTTTTTTTTTTTTTGCGGGAGGGGGGATAATGTAACATTTCATTTGAAAGGAAACTTTTCTTGTTTTTACTTACCTGTTATGTCAGACTGTTCGTTGAAGATAAGGGACGATCCGTGTGTTCAAACTAAGACGAAGGAAAAGACGAGCTGGCCGTCGAGCCTTTTTTTTGTATCGTCTTAGCTGAGGAGGAAGTGACGTAAGTCGGCGCTGATTGGACAGCAGTGGCTTTATTGGCGGAGTCCATTTGTTGCGTGCTTGGCGTATTTTTTTTTTGTTTGTTTCAGGATCGCCTGCCGGAATAGTACTGTTTCGGTAGGGTCTCTTGGGCGAGCAAGTATGATGTTGGAAGACCCGAAACTTGCCATGACTCCAAGTCATAACATCACTGACGAGGCGATCCTGAGCACTCATGGGAGTGTTTTCATAACATATATATATACATAGACATATATATACATATATACATATAGATATATATATACATATATATATACATATACATATATATATGCACATATATATATATGCATATATATATACATATATATGCATATATATATGTACATATATATAAATATATATATGCATATATATATACATATATATGCATATATATATGTACATATATATAAATATATATATACATATACATATATATATATGCATATATATATATATGCATATATATATATATACATATATATATCCATATATATATATGCATATATATATATACATATATATATATATATATATATATATACATATATATATATATATATGTATATATATATATATATATATATAAAATATAAATAAATACTTTCACAAAAAAACTTTCAATTTTTTTTAATTTGCAACTTTTCAGTTGTTTTCTCCATATTATATACACACATACATATATATATATATATATATATATATATATATATATATATATATATATATATATATATATATATATATATATATATATTGAATATTGCTGCTACATCTGGTCTAATGCTCCCGTGGTACATTATAGATTCTTCATAAAGTACATGGTAGAAGCTGCAGTGTCATTGGTCCTGACTTGGCATCTCAGCTTTGGTGACTTCCCCACTCCGTAATCTTTCTTCACTTTGTCTTTGCTATAAATACGTTCATGATAATTATTCTGAGGAACTTTCAGCTATAATATCTAAACTTCATGAATTACTATATTGGTGCAAAGGTCACATCATTTTACACTTGATATGGCTAGATGTAACCGTAAGTTCTATGCTAACAGTTTCTTCTATTGTGGAACTATCTTCTTGTTTCCCAATAAACAGTCATCTTCAAAAATGCATATGCAATCTCACTCGTTATCTTCTGTCATCTTAATTCTTTTATTGTGCTCTCACGTTAACAGTATATTTTTTTATATTCTCTTATCACCTCTGCGTCTTAGTGGATTTTTGCCTGGCTTTCGGTGAAATTACTAAAAAGCAAAGTGTATCTTTTTTATTATAAGGCCAGGAAAATATGGCAAATACTGTGGTCGGAACACTTTTCTGCGAGACGACTCGCTAACAACATCGCTTTTTTAATGTGTTGGCTATCTTAGAAATCACGGATGTCTGCCTGTATGTGTGCATGTGTATTCTATATTTGATTGTTTTTTGTCATGTAGGAGGAGGAGGCTCTTGTTGAACGTGAGATACATTTGACAAGATATCGTGACAATCTAGACATTATCACTTGCTTCATTCTAATACCTCTTCAGTATTATGTCGTCAGGAATTACGTTCCTTCCCGTTTTAATAAATCTATCAAAGAAAAAAATGCTGAAGAATGGATTTTAAATCATTTTTCTTGAGAGATGAAAAACAATTACCTCATGTTAGTCCTTTGAGAGACCACTTGACATTTCTAGAAACGAGAACACGTCAAATATCAATCAGTTTAAAGGTATGCTAAGTCAGGCTAACATTTTTTAAATTATTAGCTGCACGCAAGGGTAGAGGAGTTCCTGCCTAATAGTGGATTATAATTAATGTCATCACCTCGGACACCGGCCAGCTTGCCCCAATTAGACGACTGGACAGATTATACGAAGCAACATAGTAATTTTTGATACCTAAATCATTAGCTACACACATATATACACAGCGCTCGAACATACAGAACATTCGGAGAATTTCTACATATTTTATGGTCAGGATAGAAGAAGATTATGAGAACAAAAAAAGAAATCGAAAATTATCTGCAGTATCTTGTCAGTCGTTTTTAAGGAAACTTGTTTAAAAGAGCGATTGCCGACAAGTACATAATTATATATATATATATATATATATATATATATATATATGTGTGTGTGTGTGTGTGTGTGTGTGTGTGTGTGTGTGTGTATGTCTATGCATATATATATAGTATATGTACATACATATATATATATATATATATATATATATATATATAGTATATGTATATGCATATATATATAGTATATGCATATATAGTATATGCATATATATAGTATATGTATATGCATATATATAGTATATGTATATGCATATATATAGTATATGCATATATATAATATATGCATATATATAGTATATGCATATATATAATATATGCATATATATATAGTATATGTATATATATAGTATATGCATATATATATATATAGTATATGCATATATATATGTATATATATAGTATATGCATATATATAGTATATGCATATATATATATATGTAGTATATGCATATATATATAGTATATGCATATATATATATAGTATATGCATATATATATATATATATAGTATATGCATATATATAGTATATGCATATATATAGTATATCCATATATATAATATATGTATATGAATTTATATAGTATATGCATAAATATAGTATATATATATAGTTTATGTATATGCATATATATAGTATATATATATATAGTATATGCATATGCATAAATATAGTATATATATATAGTATATGTATATGCATATATATAGTATATATATATAGTATATGTATATGCATATATATAGTATATATATAGTATATGTATATGCATATATAGTATATATATAGTATATGTATATGCATATATATAGTATATATATAGTATATGTATATGCATATATATATATAGTATATGCTATATATATATGTTTGTATATGTATTGTATTCATAGATATTTTTTAATTTCTTCAAGTTTCTGTAATGTAGTGTGGGGAACTGTTTATGTTATATAAACCTGCTTCAATATTATTATTGTTATGTGTATTTGTGATTCTGAAACTTTCCATAATAGTTTTGGATGTACTTGTAATGACGAGGCCCATACTGAATAAATTGCTTTGCATAATGAATGCTATGGAGTTAGTAGGTAGAACATGCGGTTGTATATTTATCTACTTTTGTTTACAGTAATTACCAAAGAAGGAATATGCTTAGTAAACACTTTCAAAATCTTAAATATCCTCATTATTTCATCCACATTGCTGAGAGAAATGCATATAAAATATTCTCCCTCGAAAAGATAACAACATTAACATCAATAACAATAAAGTAGATAAAAACTAACAGTAATTTTCATATTCATATTTCTCGCTACTTGGAGTATCTTTTGGAAGGCAACATTTACTATTGAAAAAAAGCCCTTCAGACTTGTGTTAAATTTACCTGTTGAAACACTTCCGAAGCAGGTACAATTCCGTACTTGCTTCATTCTGAAGTCTCAGTTTCGTAGCTCGCATCTTGGGTTACCCCCCTTTTGCTAAAGGCCATGACTTCTTGAAACAGATGCTTAGTCCTTTCTTTCCCTTCTAATTCTATCTCTACCATGAAAATGGCGTCATCTGCGACTCTTACTAAGACTGTGACCAGTTACAATAAATCCTGGTAAGGCATCTAATTCTGTTAAGATCTCCTCACTGTAAATATCAGGTGAGAACGCGTATCCCTGTCTTATGCCTCTTTCTAATTTTGTGTATTGTATTCATTTTTTTGTATGCAAGCGGTTTGTGTCAAGTAAATATTCCGGGTTATTGTAATATTTCAGAAACGATATCGTTAAATCTCTTTAATTACAAAATAAAGCTGTTAATTAAATTTTAGTTTAATTTATTTTAATTCAAGATAATGAAATTTTTAAAAAATAGCTGCCTACCGGTTTCCGAGAATGTCCATCTATTAGAGCGGCTAGTATTCAGGCATATTTTTGTTTGTTCTACACACACAGAGCCCACCTGTGGTTTATACTGTAAATATGCTGAGCGGATGTTAGTTTCAGTCTCTGCGAGATATCGCAAAATCAACAGTATGAACCAGGCCAATACGCTCAAATCTTCGGTCACGATGACTTGTGACTTCGTGCTATCAAAACCATTGACGACTCCCCAAAGAGTTTCGTCTAACGAATTTCACCCACAAAGCTTGGGCCAGTCCATTTACAAGTACATTCAAAACGTGCCACTCGCTGTAGTCGCTTCACCCAGGCAGATAACATCAAGAAATCACCTTCCTGACAAATCGACCATGGTAAGATTCAAACCAGGGTCTGAGAAAGCCAACGCCTTAATCCCCTCGGCCACATGTTCATTACGTAATAAAATGGGTTATTTATAACGATGACAATAGACCATGTTGGAAATATATAATTAAACTGTTATTTTATAAAATAAGTCTACAAATTATTTTTTTCTGTAAACAAGAATTGATAAGTTGGCCAAGATATAAGAGACATGCAAGTTGAAGTAATTGATGAAAAAAAAAATTATTTGAAATAAAGGTTTTACGTAATATTTACATACAGACCCGTGCGTATACACGGAGGAAAATACTTTATATCTTTAATTTTAAGTGCGAACACACAAACACCAAATTAAGGAATTACGCAAAAATGAAAATAAAACTGACATCTCATCTTAACAGATATCCTTTCCAAAATTACTGAAACACATTTTGAAATACTAAAGTGTAAATTTATTCAATAAAAATTCCATTGGCTTCAACCCCCGCTTCCAGACAACTTCTGAATCTCTTGCATCTCTTCTGGACGGTTTCCTTGTTTAATTTGGCCATAATCCTTGCTTTAACTTCATCTTTAGTGTTTATAAGGAGTTTTCTTGGTCTCTTGCTCAACTGCGCCTCGCACATAATAATCAAGGGGGTTGCAGTCTGGAGAGTTAGGGAGCCAGATGTAAGGGATGATGTGGTCACATAAATTGTCTGACAGCCATGACCAGGTTCTCCTGCATGTGTGGCAGAGTCCTGTTGACAGAGATAGTGTTTTCCAACATCCACCCTCTTGACCGAAGGGAGCACTCTCTCCTCAAGGCACTGGATGTAGGCCACTCTGTTTGAGTCTGAAGATCTCTGGGAAGATGAAGGGAGGCACAATATCGCCATCACTTGTGAGCACACCAAACACCATGATGATGACTGGATATATCATGAATATCTTTCCGAATCCTCTACACTGTCCTCGGATTTATAACCTAACACTCTGAAATATTCCTACTGGAGCTTTCGTTGCGAATGCCAAACAGTACAGCATACCGTTTCCAAATTTCTGGCGCAGTGAATTTGGTCATTATGCTCTTTTTCTCAAAGACGGTACCAAACTGATCCTACCATACTGTTCAGAAGATAGCGAATATTTACTCATTACACACTGTATTGTTCAATGGATTGCAAATATATATGTTAGGGGTGAAGCAAAACATTTACTTTCTACATTTCAGATACGGCCGACCGTACCCAAGAGAGGAGCAGTCGAGTTTAATTTGTCCAACTTCGTGAAACTGTGATCCGACGCCTCTGGGACCCCAGTCCGCTTGGAGTTCGACCGGCCGACCACAATGATTCCCTGTTTTGAATTATTTGTTTTATAAATCATAACCGTCGCAACACGACTTGAGACGATCTACAAGGGGGTGCTGAAAAAAAATTTCCAGTTTTGACCCACTTTCCAAAATCCTACAAAATGTCCTTACATCAGATATTTCTATTTTGAAGGTCTTGGTTAGTTCGGGAACTTTTCAGCGCCTTCTGGTATGGATAATACGTCTCACACAATCTTGCCTTTTCCCCTCGCGGGTGCTCCAAGCATTTGCTATTTATAAAGTATTAAGAAACTCTGACCATTGCAGCTGCGGGCGGGTATTTTGGAAGTCGATATTCTGATGCTTTTAGTTAATTATGATCGATTTCTCAGTCCCAAGACAATGTCATTGGCAGCGGAGTTATTATCCTACAGATATTACTACTATCTGCAATCTATCAACATGAGAAATAGTTTGGCCAAGGTGGCCAATATGAAGCAATTGAATATTGTACCCTTTACGATAATAGATTATTCAACTGCTCATCTGAAAATGTTGTTTCAACTACAAAGTTACATAACAGTTCGTAGATGAAGAAAAGAACAGTGAATGATATTAGGGTGTTCGCAAAGTAGTCACGTTTTTTTTTACAGAAAAGCTATGAAAAAAAAGATGTTAGATTTATTTAAATGTTATTAATCAAGAATCTGAACACTTTCATTTTTAACCAGTAGTACCCAGCGGGAACGTAACCAACCCATTCTTCGTTTAAAGAACTCAGAAAAAAAACTAGAAAGACTTTTTTTTATCGTCCTTGTATATGAACGTTCTACCATATATAAAATGTTCTAGCTATCGTAACAAATGAAAATCCGCAGTTGTTTAATCTAGTGAATATGGAGGATGTAAAACAACCTACCGTACAAAAGATCGAATTTTTCTTTGTTGTGTTTTGCATTATGTGTCATTTTATTGCCATATTAGAGAATAAAACCTTTTCGGTTTAGCAAAAAAGGAGGCTTTTGGCATAATGCTTCGTTTACGCAATTAGTTTGTTGACAATGAACATCCAGTGATGGTCGTTTCATATTCCAGTAAATCGTAATGTATTACACCTTTAACATTCCAACAGATACAAGGCATGAGGTTCTGAAAATGAAGTGTTTGTTTTGGTATTGGCACTGGTTTGTCACTTTGTGGTAATTTCTGACTTTTTTCGTGTTTTGTTGACATCAACACCTATTTCCATCACCTGTAAGAATGTGATGCAAAAATAAAAATTCTTATTCCGAACTCCCCACTCCACGGTTTAAGAATGAAAAAAACAATTTAAAAAAAAGAAAATTCCCCAGAAAAAAAAATAAACACTCCTTTCAGCTTCATACTCTATGAATGTTTTGTTACGTATGCAATTATCTAGCGACCGTAACAAAGGAAAATGAGTAGTTGCTAAATCTGGCGAATATGAGACATGTGGAAGAACATCCCATGCAAACAATATTATTGGGGGGGGCGTCTGTTTTGCAGCGTGTGTCTTTGCATTGCCATGTGAATGAATCAAACCTTTTTTTTCTCTCTTAATTTGTAGGATGAAGACTATTGTCCTCATCTTTATTGTTGTGATAACGTTTCGGTCGTTGTGCCACCCAGTCTTCCTCGTGTGACACCCAACCCTCCAATGTCCTGTCCTGGGCACCGTTTGTGACACCCGTACTGGTTGCGGCGCACTTGTGACACCCGACTTCTTTTTCAGTCACGACGCCAAGATGTGCCGTCGGTCCTTTGTGACGGGCTAACCCTGGGACATCGGTTGAAGTCTTGCTGGGTTCTAGTACCAACTTGTCGTACTCGGCTCGCTTCCAACGCCTGGTCACCGAAGCAACTGCTTTGATCTCGATTCAACCTACCCACGTTGTGATTTGATCTTAGGTTGACGAGATCAATCAGACGTCGGGCCGTAGTGCCAGCCGAATCCGGGTCAAGGTGATACTGCACAATAATTGTAGACAAAAAAAACAAAAGCACAAACAACTTCAAGGCGAGCGACTGGTTAGGAATAGTGATTAATTTTATGTCGGTTTGTTGAGTTACAGGAGTGCGTCTCTCTCTTTCTCTCCCAGCCCGAAGAAAAAAAAATGTGGATTGTAACACTTTTGTGTTCCTTAACTAGTTCTGGATATCTGGATGGAGAATATAAGTCAGACTTCTATAATTTGTTCTTGGTTAGAAGTCTAAGTCGGAAAATTGTTTTGGTGGAAAATCTAAAGTCGGACTTCAACAAATCTGTTCTTGGTTAGAAGTCTAAGTCGGAAGGCATGGAATCGTGCGGTCACCTGTGCGAGGCGCGTCTCTCTCTTACTGTACTGGCTGTACTCTTCACTCACTGACTGGACTCTCTCTCTGTCTCGACTTCTGACTCACTGTCTGGACTCGACACGACTCTACTCGACTCTACTCAACTCGACTCTACTCTGCCTGAAACACCCGTAGATGTTTGCTTATATGGACGCCGATCAAAACCTGGCGTGGGGTCGGACGTGGTGTGGCCACCACGTTGATTTCAAATCCCCAATAAGGATTTTCTTTGTTTTCGGCCAAAAATAATTATCATTTTCCGTATTTGGAAACCTTATTCCACTCCCACCATCTTCTGCTCTCATATGGGTATCTCATCATACTTTAGAGGGCGTCAACGGTTTTCCCACTTCCTCGCAGTAACATCTCATACCTATCCTCTCAATGGGCGGTGGCAGGCCTCCTCTCTGCGTCACATGATCATCTCCGCCTGGCTATTCGGCCAATAGGCGTCAACTGATAATCTCAATTTTTTTATCCAACTTCACGGGATATGTTTTTTCTCAACCAAATTTTTTCCGTCAACATTAAGTGGACAATTCTTTTTGGCGAAATTGGGTTAATTAAAATACCCTAACATAGCCTTCGTTATCACAAACGAACTTAAACAGAATGCAGATGTCCTGTGTGCGGTCGGCAGACGACCCATCAACTACTGATAACACAAGTTCGTCATCCTGACACAGCCAATGTTTTATCTGTCCAGAAGCTCTGGTATCCCTCAAAAAATGACCATCAGAACCTTCCTCATGCCACCACCCAAAACAACATCGCTTTTGTGGGTGGCATTCTTTCCTTCTCTTATCATCTAAGTTGTTAAGTCTTGTCGCTCTGTTTCTTTCTTTTCTTTCTCTTTTTCCTTCCTTTGTCCTCGAAGAGAATTTGGTATATCTCAGCATCAAACTTCAGCGAGAAAATAAAATGGTTATCTGGAATCGCACTTGAAAATAACAAAACAAAAAATCTTTTTTTTCACCGATACTCTGTTTGGGAAAATAACAAAACAAAAAGAATATCGCTCAGTATGTCTTTCGTTATATCTATCGGTGTAAGTAATCGCTCAGTATGTCTTTCGTTATATCTATCGGTTTAAGTATCCCCGTAATTAACTTCTGTGGTTAATTAATTGATTAATTAACCTGTCGTTCCTAAATAGTGTTACACTCGCGTGTATATTGATCAGAGTAACATACGGGGAATTCGGAACAGAACCCTTTATTTAACCTACGGGGTTAAACTCTTCTCTTTCCCCAACCCACTTCTATGAGTATGTCGTCTAATACTTATTTTTATTCAGTCCTTCTAGTTTATTGCTTGACCGGTTCCCTTGAGAGCAAGTACATACTGCCCAATTCAGAGATTGAACTCACAATCTACTCGGTCATTATTCTGTAGGACAAACTGTTCGTTTGTGAATTTGTAGACAAAGTGACAAGACATTTCAGCGTAACGCTTCGTTTACCCGATAAGATTGCCGACAATGTATACCAGCAGAGATTATTCTTCCATATCACAGTAAGACTCATTTTATATTCTACCAGATGAAAAGCATGGATTTTTCTAGATGAAATCTTGGTTTTGGTGTTGACAATTTTCTCTCATACTGTGATAATCGCTGTTTTTTTTTTTTTTCGTTTATGTTAACATGCAACACATACTTTCATTACGTGTAACAATGTGATGTAAAATTAAAAGTTGTTAATCCGTGTTAAATGGCTGCTACAGAAGGTGTAATGTTCTGTTCTCTAGTGAAAGCTGATGACGGACCCAAATTCCATTTAGAGATTCATGGACAGTTGAATGTTAAGCCCTAGGATTTTGTGCCAAATTTCTGGATCTTTGACGACTATCCACCTCAATAATGAATTATAAAACGCTCTTCATTCATACCGTTCATCTTCCATAGCCGTATTTGTTGGATATGTCCTACTCGCTATTCTTAAAGAATTTAAGCCATAGCAGATATCTATGGACCATCGCAGCATCCGTATAATGATTTTCCAAGCGTAGCTTAGATGTGGCACTAGGACGGTATTATGGGGCACCCAGTGAGGATCGACCTCACTACTCAGTCGTAATTGTTCTAGCGAGACAAGCTTGCTAACCATTACACCGCCTCGAGGTACCCTTTTTCTAAGCACAGCTTAGATGCGGCACAAGGCCGAAATATGGGGAACCCAGTGAGGATCGACCTCACTACTCAGTCGTAATTGTTCTAGCGAGACATGCTTGCTAACCATTACACCACCTCGGGTTGCCCAAAGTATTTTACAAGCGTAACTCAGATGAGGCACAAGGCCGAAAGTGTGGGCCACCCAGTGAGGATCGACCTCACTACTCAGTCGTAATTGTTCTAACGAGACAAGCTTGCTAACCATTACACCGCCTCGAGGTGCCCTTTTTCTAAGCACAGCTTAAATGCGGCACAAGGCCGAAAGTGTGGGGCACCCAGTGAGGATCGACCTCACTACTCAGTCGTAATTGTTCTAGCGAGAGAAGCTTGCTAACTATTACACCGCCTGTGCTAATTTTTATATATATTCATCTCTAGCAATTCAAAACCTTTGGAATTTTTAGAAGCAAATATGCCGTTTTTTTAAGTTCTGATAAACCACTGGCTTAAACACTGAAATAGTTTAAAAGCGACAATAATGATCGATAAAGAAATTATAAAGTAATTCATAAAGTAGTTTCGGAAAATTCATCCAGTAATTCTGGTTGGTCCGTTGAGTGATAATTCGTTTCTCGTAAAGACGCATTTACTTTCAGTACACCTTAATAAAAGCTTTTTTTACTTTCTTTTCTTCCAGAATTTGTCAACAGGTAAAAAATACTGTTCACCCATTCTAGGTTAATGGATATCTCTTAATTAGAATTAGCTCCGGACTAACATATAGAAAAAAAAGCAAAATTTGTGTATTTGATTGAAATTCATAGATGCCGGTAGCAAAGTTTCGAAAGTTCCCTTTATTTCTCTGTGGTGTCAAGGTAAAACCAAAGTTAATGATTGTGGTAAAATAGTTTTGTAGCTGAAAATTCCCACTATCTAATAGCTATATTCTGCTTAATGTACAGTGCTGTTCGATAAAGGTGACTCACCTGAATTTTTACTAAATATACTCTTCTCCGATGAAACGAAAGTTGAGCTAAATTCAAAGGATAAGCGATCTAAAATCCGAAGATGAAGCTTTGAAAGCTCTTTGAATTTAGTAGTAAGTACTGTCAAGCATCCATTCAGTATAATGTTCTGGGGATGCTTTTCTTTTCATGGAACTGGTTTCTTAAAACCTATTGAAAAGACCCTCAGGAGCGAGCAGTACAAGAGAATTTTAGAGTCTTGTCTGCTCCCTTCTGCTGAAAGGGTGCAAATCGACCCCACCAAGTTCATTTTTATACAGGATAATGCTCACTGCCACAAATCAAAATTGATGAAGGAATACTTTGATGAGAAGCAGGTGAGTGTTATGACATGACTGCCCCAATCTCCTGACCTCAACCCCATAGAAAACTTATCGAGCATTATAAAGTACAGGCTCTCGAGAAAGTAGTTGAGAAACAAGGAGGATTTGATTGTGAATTTCATATCCGAATGGAATTCAATGCTTGGAGATGAGATTTGCCAGAACCTAATCAAGTCAATGCCAAAGAGGGTTGAAAAGGTTATTCAAAATAAAGGAGGACCCATAGATTATTAAATATTTCGAACTATATTACCTATTATAAATAAATTATACCTCTATTATTCTTTATTTAAAGCTGTTCGGTTATGTTTCTATTGATTACTAGTTGCAGGAAATAAGTGAGTCACTTTTTTGCACAGAGTTTTTCCCTAAATCTCATTTATATCCAAAATTATAATTATCAATAGAATACCTTAGGGTGAGTAAACTTTTTTACTAGGTGGTCGGGAAGGGGTCTTTATATTAGTAAGATTAAAAATTAGTTTGACCCAAAAAACAATAGGCGAAAAGATCAGGTGAATCACTTTCATTGAACAGCACTGTATAAGTAACTGTTTCCGTGGAAAGAAAAATGAATTTGTATATTCAGGGCGCCACACGTAATTAGATAATTTCAAAAACATTTGTTTATTTTTTCATTTCATTTGTTTCTTCTTATTTTGATTTCTTCGGTCATTATTATTATAATCAATCCAGGTCGAGTGGTTTGAGCGTCCACTTTTCGAACATGAGACCAGGGTTCGAATTTCTCTATGATCATCTCAATCAGGCAAATAATTTCTGAATGTTTTGGCCTGGGGAGGCAATCCCACCGTCCGAACATTAATCAAGCCGTTTTAATTAAATTAGATCGACGGGATTGTTTGTCGATGCTTGCGTTAGCACAGGGTCACAAGGCATCGTGACCCAGAGTTTAAGCATAGTGTCCATTTTCAAACAATTGACCTCGCGAGAGAAAACGCCATCTCCTTGTAATCACAAATAAGGCCATCTCAATGTAGTCTCAGTATACAACAAAGGAGAACTGTTTGGGTGTTGAACAAACTCGAATGTTCCAGGGAAGGCGTCTGCAACATAGATTGGCTAGCAAACCACTAGCAGACAGGCATAGTCCAATACGAGCGGCCAGTCATTATTATATAATCGTTTTTTATGACAATTTATTTACAGCTTTCTCATTAATGCACTTTCGTCGTTGAACGTCTGCTTTATTCATCTTTCTGAACATGATACTGATCTTTCTGCTTGTCAGTAATATAATAGCTATCACCCGATTCTGACAAAAAATATGACGAGAAGGCGAACAGCTGCCCTTTCGTTTGATATAAATGATAAAGATGAAATTAAATAATTTTTAAAATATATAACAATGATTTTGCAAAGCATCATCTAGAAGAAAAGAAAGAAATAATGGTTGAAAAATATTCATTTATAAGTCCAACATTATATAATAATGGTTGATAATGCCTCATCCAATAGAAAAGAAGATGAAAGTAAATACTAATTAAAAATTGATACCAGTTGTTGATAATGCGCCATCTAAAAAAATATGAAGATGAAAGTGAATACTAGTGAAAAATTAATAATAATAGCTGATAATGCTTCATCAAATGAAGATGAAAGTAAATACTAGTCAAAGATTAATAATAATGGCTGATAATGCTTCATCTAATGAAGATGAAAGAAAATACTAGTCAAAAATTAATAATAATGGCTGATGATGCTTCATATATTCGAAGATGAAAATAATTATCCAATAAAATAAAATTTAAATAATAGTAAATAATTAATTATAGCGGTTAATAATGCTTCATAAAAGATAATGAAAACGTAGATAACAGTCATAAATAATAATAATGGTTAACAAGTCTCTAATAATAAAATAAAGTTGAAGGTAAATCTAAAATTAATAATAATGCTTCATTTAATAAAATTGAAGCTGAAAGTAAATACGAGTCAAAATTTAATACTAAAGGTTGAAAATGCGTTACTAAAAATAAAATAATTATAATATTGCCCATGATTCTGATTAACTGTTTTCAGAATTTGTTTTTCTATTAGAATCGTCCTCAAGGAAAACTGAGAGAAATTTGCTCACCTTATATCAATTATTTTCATTTAGCCTATTATATTTAATACTGCTCTACTACTACTACTACTACTACTACCTATACTACTACTGTTAATAATAATAATATCTCGAACAGAAGATATATTTTTTTTCATTTTCCATCTCCTTTTTTGTTTCACTTCTTTTTCGTCTTCCTCTCTGGTATCCATCTTTAGCCTTTACGTGCTTGTTTGTTCTTCCTATTCATTTTGTTTTTATTTTTCATTGTTTGCCTTTCTTTTCAAAAATTTCTATGTCGGCCTACGAAATAAAAAAAAAAACAAGTAGTTTATGAGTAAGTGCATCTGTTAAGTTAGAATTTCCAAAGAATAAAAATAAAAAACATTTGTTCTATTGATTTCTTTTTTCGTTATTTTAAGCTTATTTCGTTTCTCATAACAGTCTTAAGTAGAAAGTCTTGCTCAGAAATCAGAACTATTTTTACTTTATAATTGCGTCTTTTACTTATAGACATTTCTGTGTGTTTCTTCCCTCTTTCTCCACTTTAAATGCCAAAATATTCTCAAATGCTGACGTGCGCTGACAAAAGTAAGAAAACCAACGACATAATCGAGTCCCAACATTATAACGTTAAATCTATGAAACTTTTCCGATTTTGTCATCCATTCGCTAGACATCCTTCTAATCGTTTTGATGCATTAAATCCATTTTTCAGTAACTGGCGACTTGTAAATCGGCACGAAAGCCGCCATCAAATTCACGACAGGATCACATTACTTTACCAGCTGCCTCTACGTTGATAATTCTATTTGTGTCAAGAGCCTGGGCTCAATATAGGATTATCTTATTAGGCTTTGTAACCAGATCCGCGTACTTAGCGATAAAGTTAATCAAACATTTTTTTTTTGAATAAATTAGCATCTCCAGACATATATGGAAAATATTTTAGATTCTTTTTTGTTATCCGTGGTACTTTCTTTTTCAGTTATGCCAAAATGGCTGAAAATCGAGGTAAAATATTCTAATAATGCAATGTGTTTATTGCGATACAAATATTGTGCATGTGTTACCATCACTACAATGCTACTTTTACACGTAGCCATCATCAAGGTTTGCGCATGTGGCCCCTTTGAAGTGTGTGGCATCAAGCGATTAGAACTACACTTGCATCACTGAATTCGAACAAGAGTGATGAAATGTGGGTCTATCAATGCGATTCTCAACGAGGTATCAAATGACTAGAGTCACATTGGCAACAAATTCGTCATCATTTTTAACGCATGTTGATGACTACCAACAACAGCATTGTTGACTGGCGCTACAGAATCACAAACAAATAACTGCACACATCATAGGACTTTCAAAAACTAAAATGGATATCACCTGTAACTCGAAGAGAAAATAATGATATAATCAAGATACTTCAAATAAAAGGTTAGGAGGGAAACCCCCATCAATACTGGAACGAGTGATAACATCTACAAAACTTGAAAAAAAACTATATTCATGAAAATCGTTTTGAGAGAAATCTTTTTATAGATTTCAACCAAAAGCAGAACGGGCTGCTGGGCTAATGAATGCCAAGTTCACTTGTAGGGAAACGGCTACTATTACAATTAGCACTACCATCCCCGAATGAATATTGTTGAAATATGTTAGAGGTAAGCGGGATAATGATACAATAAAATAATGAAACATATTGCTAGAACCACATGTTGTCGTGTGGTATAAACATTCAGCCGTATGACACTCATATGCAAACGTGCTCGGCACTTGTGGTAAACAGATTCTTTTAGCCTGTCCAGTGTTTTAAGCTGCCTTTTACAAAAACTAACGAGCAGCACAAGTTTTATAACCCAAGGTTCTATTTTTCTATCCGCCGTGTCCTTGAAAAGCGTGGACTATCATGTCTTTCCGCAACTTCCTATTCTTTGTGGCTCTGGGGTTGATCTATCTTTTTCTATCTCTCCTAAACCGTTATGACAACCAATTGCACAAGCACTTTTGGTAGGTTGTTCACTGCTTCCATGCTGTCTTTCTTGACTCCTATATATCCTGTGAGTGTCAGAATATCCAAGCACTCTTTCCTCATTATGTGTCCTAGAAATTTAAACTCTCTCATTCTGAAAATATAAATGTCCTTTTTTTATTTCCCCTACAAAATTACTCACATGTTCGATTCAAGGGAGTCTTAGAATCCTTTGGTAGAATCACATTTCTGATGCTTGAAGTCTCATCTTCATCTATGAGGAGATTGTCAAACATTCACTGCCATATGGGAGGACCAGCATTTCGTAAGAATTCATTACCCTTTTCTTTGTTTCTAACGAAATTTTATTGTTTCAGCGTTGTTTTTTCCATCCTATCTCAAAGCACTTCGTAGATATTTAAATATTTGTACTTCCTTGATTTTGATGCCTCACATTTGCAGCTCGCTTCTTTGGTTGTTCATTTTGTGATAATCTCATATTCTGTTTTATTACAATTGCTGCTTAACCCTTTCTCCTCCCTTATATTGTTTTTACTTCTGGTACTTTTCTCGTTGACTGCTGAAATCTAAATTTTCAGTTGTGAACGGTGGCAATGGATGCGTCTTGATCATGGAAGAATATCCTTTTCTTGGGTGTAATAATGAACAGATATCAAGTATATACGCCCGTGTGCTGAATACTATTGCAATATCTGGTCGGGTGCTTTTGCTATTCATCTACAGGTTCTTGACAGTCGACTGTGACTTTGCATCACGACTCAGTCACTATCTCATCGACTTGACGTGGCTTGCCTCTATCTTTTCTACAAATATTTTCATGGCAAATGCTCTGACGAGATTTTGTTTACCCTTATGTCCTGACTGCATGAATGTAAGTGTACCACGAGATTGGAATCGACGTCCTACCCGTTTACCGTTTAAATCGCTACATTCAACCTCTATTTCTACTCGAACAATTTTTTCTCGCATTTCCCGCCTGTGGAACTCACTTCTCTTTATTTGATTTCGTTTATTTGCTTCTCTGCAATCTTCAGAGATTTAAATGGAACGTCAATTGCCATCTTCTTTCTTCTTCAATACTTTTGGGCTGGCAAAATATTTTATTTCAAACATGTGAATGACAGGCCGTTGTGGAGAGGCATTATCACCAACGTCCTGATAGGTCACGACACATGCATTATTGTTAAAAACAATATATATTTGTTGCCTGTTATAATATATATAATAATCAAAATAATAAACTTTTTTTCTAATGCACAAATTTCCTGAGACACCATTTACATCTAACCCAAGGAACCGTTTATATGAGAGGAGGATATATAAATTTTTACATATCAAGAATAATATTGAGCGGAAAATTGATGTCAATATGAAAAATATTTTCGTCCTTTAGGACTTCATCGGACTAAAATTGTTACGTTGATGCTAATACACATGCGCACAAACGAGGAATGCTGGGAATTTTAAATTTAATTGTGTGTGTGTGTGTGTGTGTGTGTGTGTGTGTGTGTGTGCGCGCGCGTGTGTGGGTGTGTGTGTGTGGGTGTGTGTGTGCACGCACGCGCGTGTGTTTGTGTGTGTTCATACCCAAAACACAAAATTAATTTGCACCATCCATCGTTCGTGGGTATGTGTAATTGTACCCCACGTAAAAAATTTAGTCCGATGAAATCTGAAAGGACTTTTTTTTCATACATTTGTCCCTATTTATATATATATATATATATATACACACACACACACACACACACACACACACATATATATATATATATATATATATATATATATATATATATATATATATATATATATATATATATATATACAAATGAGATAAAGAACAGATGGAGTAAAAATCCGCAGTTCGTAGCATTTACGTTTAGAGCAAATACCCATAAGTATATTTTTAATTCTGACTTTACGCCCAGCTTATGAAGAGCTTATGGTAGCGCTTGCAACAGTTCATCGGCAGTGACCTTAGATGGGACCAGAATGATGATGTCATCCATGAAAGCCCTGGAAGGAGCAAGGACTATTTATTCCTCAATCATAACTAAATTTGCTGTGTCCACTGTTCTCCGTGACAAGTTCCATGGATATAATGAAAAGAAATGAAGGTCTTACCTCTTGGCGGTGTAATTAACAACGATGAACTACATATAGGCTTCTCTGAAATAATACATTATGGTTTCAACCTAACTAGGGAAATTGAAAAAATTGAGGGTCATTCGAATTAGCAGTTCTAATATATATATATATATATATATATATATATATATATATATATATATATATATATATAACGATGAAGATGATACAACTCACAAAGTACATTAAATTTACGAAAATTTAACATACATTTGCAGCGGAATTTCTGACAAAAACGGCTCATTTTAAGTCTGGCAGAGCTTCTGACAAAAAGTCCTTAATTGATAACAAGTGCTATAATATTCTATAAAATGTTTTTCAGTGGTTAGTTAATCGACTCATTGATTTTGCGTCGAAAAGTTTATTAGAATCAGACGTTTGATGTATATGTATGTATGTATATGTATATATATATATATTTAGTGAATATATTTAATGAATATATCATATATTGTTTTTTTCACTGCAAATTATCCATCATATCACAACCAAGTAGTTTTCAAAACATTAGAGCTGATTACAAAATATTTCAAGCTCTTTTTAGGCTTATAGTTTATGACCATAGATTAGATGAGGCAACATAAACCATCGATTTGTCTGCGGAATATCATTACATTATTCTTAGATAATTATAGTGAAATATGTAAGTTTTGTTTTGTCAGAAGCATTTTATTTCTTATCCTACATCAATCTAAAATATTCCTTTTACAGGCTTTATATTTGAAATGGAATAAGATCATTGCAAATTTCAGATTTTCGCTATTGCCAATCAAAATGACTGGAAGAAAGCGATCTAAAAACAACAATGGGAAAGAGAGATAACAAAGCGTAAACGAAATAGCTCCAGTTTAAGAAGCAGCATTACGGCTAAAGTATTGTAAAATGCCGCCAATAACAAAGGTGAAATTCACTTCTTTCCTGGGGTTACCAGCTTGATAATTCCAATAAAAATATTTGTAACTGATCGACATTAAACGTGTATTCAAAGAGTCTTTTTTACTGATAGAATGAGGCAGCGTATAGGTTCTACCATGTTTGGTTCATCACATGAACCCAACATGGTTCTGTAATAGTGTGTTAAATGGTGCTCTGTAATAGTGTGTTAAATAACAGTCTTATACCTCCTCTCCTCACTCAATTTGAAATGTTAACATCTTCTACTGAATATTATGCTAGTAAATTCTCTTCGGAATCTACTCTTGACTCATCTGGAGTAATTTGGCCCATCTTTCCTCTTAGAAAAGAGCCTCAAAAGAGTCTGCCTAAGACTGCACACAGGAAAAAAAGTGTAGTCGATACCATAAAAATGGTATATTCAAATCTCAGGTGATGATTGCGTGAAATGATTAAGCTAGATATATATAGCTTAATTATTTCACCCCAAGCAAATCGATAATGAAACTAAACGCGTTACTGGGAATGAAAAAGAATGAGAAAAACCTTAGTAAGGAGAATTGAAGAATAAGGATAACGAAAGAAAAGGAAGACGGTGATTGGGTTTGTATTTAGATTTTTAACTATTGTAGTTGTTAAAGAAGCAAGAAATCAGAAACTAGTTACGGTGGCGTTAAATTCGAGAAAAGAAAATGTCAGAACAGACCATACGAATGTATGTTCAACAATAAAACGCCGAGACATACTTGTATTTCAAATAGCACGCTTAAATTCATGCAGTCGAAGCACCAATGATGAAAGTTCAACAGAACAAATTAACCATGGAAATATTTGTTGTAAAGACAGTAGGACGTTACGTGAAGTGAGTGCGAAATTCGTTGATGTCAACATGTCAGGCCAGGATCAGTGACATTACAAACATTTCTTTCTTGAAAAAGCATGTTTTCTTGCCATGCAATCAGCAATAAAAATTTTAAATCCTATTCGTACACGAACAGAACCATTACACAAATAATGATTGTCAAGTTGGTTTATTTCTCTTTGATTTTGGTTAAGATTAGTGTATACCAATTCAGCTTGCCTGTTGCATTTTGTCATACTTTGGTAGTTTTTTTCTGAAGAAAAACTTAAAAAATATGTTTAAATGAAGATTTTGTAAAAGAAGCAAATTAACCACAGTGAAATTATAACGGACACATTATAAGAACATATTCTGTTAATTCATAAATTTCAGACAAAATAAAAACGTCTTCTGAACGAAAATTGTTCATGAGATTACTACTGTGTAAATACTAACTAAGAATTAAATTTAGTTTATGGGAAAAGATAAAAACTACACAGAATTTGATGACACTATCAAAGTATTAATGTTCAAAGTTTCAGCTTGTAAGCATATATAATTATTAAGACATTAGATATCTATATACTGTTCAAGTAACACACATTCAAATTGAGCTGATAATTTGTCTGTTAAATGTTTGCTTGCTTAACGTGACTATTATTACGTCCAGGTACTACATATAAATAAAGGGGAAATGTATCAAGTATTTAGTCCAAGAGAGTGTCCGCGTTTTAGTCTGAATAATAGATGTACGTAAAAGACCAAATCGATGTCATTATGAAAAGTTTCTAGTCTATTCCCAGTAGTACAAAAACTGCCTTCATAAGAATAAACTATTTTTAAATCTTAGTAAATACCCACAATAATTGGTTTCTAGTCTATTCCCAGTAGTACATAAACTGCCTTCATAAGAATAAACTATTTTTAAATCTTAGTAAATACCCACAATAATTTCTGGAATATAAGAATTTTGGAGTTACACTTTGTTTACTTTTTTCCATATCTTTCCGTTTTCTTTTTCTTTGTGGTTTTTTCAACAATTTTTATAAAGCCCAATTTATACCCCGTCAACCTCCCAGAAAAGTAAAATCTGTATGCAAGTAAAAGAATCAACTTCAATGTCTTTGTAATAAATAATATATATGTGATTGTCGTCAGCAAGATACGCGACATCATGTCCGAAAATGCCCACGCATTGCATGCGTATGGTATGGCAGAGCAGTTGGAGGAAGGGAGAATTAGCAGATTGCGCCTACGCATATATAAATCTCTCCCACTCAACCAATCGGCTGCTTCGTCATGGTCTATAAAATGATAGTGCCTGAAGTCTTTGGGAGCCGAGGGAGCCAACGAAGACTGCCCTGTACGAGAGACGGCTGCCCTGTACGAGAGACGGCTGCCCTGTACGAGAGACGGCTGCCCTGTACGAGAGACGGCTGCCCTGTTCTAGCGTGAGGGCTACAATATATACAATTTATAACTTTATTTGTATTTGCGATAGAACTAATTTGTAAAAACGATTAGAAAGAAGTAAATCTATATTTTTAAGCTTTTATTGAAATTTTATTTAAGTTTCCACATGTCCTCCATCATTAGCAATACAAAGGGTAATACGATTTTGATGTTCACGGAAAACATTTGCCAACTGATTTACAGTAATGCCTGAAATCACATTAGTTATTTTAGCTATACTTAAAACTCGGTACATTAAACTTTATAACATTTTTACAGATTATTTCTATCGCAAATACAAATAAAGTTATAAATTTTTTAAAGTACACACGAACTTTAGCCCCCCCCCCTGTATAATGCATAGGATATACAGCAATGGTAATTGTAATGAATGAATTCCTAAAATAAAACGAGAAAAACTAAACCTGTGGGAAACTGTCAGTGTGTTGATTGAGTCGGTTGACACAGCGTTATGTTCCCTACTGAGGAATTTTCTGTAGGCAACCAGAATACGTAACATTTTCTATCGACATTTTTTTGGCTTTCTTCATTACTGATGTTTTGTAATATTTGTTTCCCAATGACAAATCACGTACATATATCATTCTTATTCAGTTCTTGGCACATTCATGATTCAATCATTAAATCACAAAGATGCATTGCCATTGAGAAGCCGTTAGCAATGGCGTGCCAGACCCCATTCATGCTATGCACAGTTCGATCCTCATTAAATGTCTATGCTAATATCTTTTCATTTACGTCTTGAAGTTTAGTTGAGGCAATATATATATATATATATATATATATATATATATATATATATATATATATATATATGCACACAAACAGAGGAAGCGATAGATAAACTGTCGTCATTTTATCGTTTTAATTTCACGCAGCGCGTTCTTTGTTTTTAATTTTGTAGTATAGTATATTAGTATATAGTATATTAGGGTCGGTTGGCCACCGTCTGTGAGAAAAAGAGCACCATGACGCAATTTACTCCGCCTGAGATTTGGAATCGTCCAACTGTACTGCTTGGCATTCGCACCGGAATCTCCAATACGAACGTTTCAGCCGTCATGGGCATGACGATAAACTATATCCGACAGCAAGCCTTTTGAACAGAAGGTTTTACGGAGCGTGGAACCATCTCTTCATTCTTGGTTTTCCCAAGTCTACCATGAACCGGGGTGTTAGCACCTTTCAGTGCCCCAGCTATGGGCAAATAGCTAACCAAAATGTGTCGCCATACATTTTAGGAAAACAATTATTACCACCAATAAAAATCTTGTCAGCATTAAAAAAAAAACCCGCTGAAGTTGATATGGCCTAAAACAAAACAAAACAAACCAAAAGGGGGCAAAATATTATGAAAGTATAAAAATAGCTTTTAATACCGGCAATAGATTTCTGAAAAAAGAAAAATAATATAACCATCAATATATTTTTGAAAATAATATATTACCAGCAATAAAAATCTTGTCAGCATTAAATAACCCATTGAGGTTGATATACCGTTAAACAAAAGAAAACAAAACAAACCGAACGTTTCAGAGTGTTTTGGAGTCAATCTGAGGACAGTGAAGAGGATTCGGAAAGAGTTGGATGAGTCTAATGCTGATTACGAAGTTATGACAGCATTGAAACTTACTTTGATCGTTCTGATATGAAAAGAAACCCGGGATTTGTTGTTGAGGACCCCACAATCAACAGTGAGGCATACATCAAGTGCCTTGAGGAGGTAGTGCTGTTGTTGGTCAGTGAGTTAGCTGCTGGAAGACCATATGTCTGGCAACAGGATTCATGCTACACAAGCAGGAGTACATAATCATGGTTGGAATACAATTTCTGCGACCACATCACCACTTACATCTGGCCACCAAACTCCCAGACTGCAACACCCATAATTATTATGAGTGGGGCGCAATTTCAAAACTCCTAGTAACACCAAAGATGAACTCTAGGCAAGGATTATGGTAAGGTTCACCAACTTAATCAAGGAGACATTCCAGAGGAGTGCCGGTCATTCCGAAGTCGTCTGGAAGCCGTCGTTACAGACAATGCCGATTTTATTGAATATATTTAATCTTTAATATTGCAAGATATTTTAATGTAATATTGGTAAATATATCTGTTATAATGAGATGCTAGTGTTATTTCCATGTTTGCGTAATTTACCCATCTCACCCTATATATACGAGGGTCATTCAATAAATAAGTTGAATTTCTCGGTATAAGGACTTCTAATACAGATAGAAGCTTACTCTTTTTTTTTTTTGTTTTACTTCTTTTTCACATGGATTTAATTTCTTTTTGCAGATTAAAAAAACTTTGAGAGTTTTGGCGATTAACAAAGATGGCCGACCAAGAAGCATGCTCCAAGATTGAACAACGGTCAGTTATCAAGTTTTTGGTTGCTGAAGGGTGCAAACTAGCTGAAATTCATAGGAGAATGTCAACTGTGTATGGTGCCACATATTTTAGCCAAGAAAATGTCTACAAGTGGGCTAAATTGCTTAAAGAAGGACGTAGCAGTGTTGAGGATGAAGACAGAACTGGGAGGCCTACAGAAGTGAGGTCTCCTGAGGTGATCGAATCAGTCAATGACCTCATTCAGTCTGACAGAAGGGTGACAGTGAATGACATTGCACGGACTTTGAGCTTATCTGTTGGGACAAACGCAGGGGTCATCAGTCAGAAGAAGTCATCTTGCATCAGGACAACGCAAGGCCTCACACGGCAGCCCAAACGTAACCGTCATATAGCCTGACGTGCCTTTAACCGATACGCCATGAGCAGATATGAATGTACGTGAGAGATTCATGGAAGATTGAAGTTTAAAAACAGTAAAATCGACATTGCTAACCGAACGCTCCTCTGTGGCCAAATCGGTTAAAATCACGTCAGGTTATATGACGGTTCCGTGTAGGATACAGGCTTGATTCCTGTCGGAGGACAAATATTTTCTATGAAAATTTCTCGGACATTCAGGCCGGTAAATGTTGTTTAATACTGTTTATTATAAATAGAGCATTTACTTAAATATTTGTATCTATAAAAAGTATGTATAAACATGAAAATAAACATAAAACTGTCTTATATATATATATATATATATATATATATATATATATATATATATATATTGTCAATATCTTTCTAGTGTGCTTTTATAAGATTTATTAAGACCAGTAATATTAACTTCACTTTCTGTGGTGTAGAAGTTAACACACTATTCTGGGAGATTATAAAATAGATTCTCATTAGTGGTTTTGCGCTGTGCTAATCTAAGAAAAGTAAATATCAAAATCGATTAAGATCTTCTCTTCGAAAGACAGTGGGAAAATAAGAAATTTTCACACGTTGTTACTGCTACGATCCGAATACCCATTGACACTGTTAAAGATGTTTTACAGAAATTGAGCAAGATATTAATCGATCGAAAAATAGAATTAGAAATGCGGAAATGAATATAAGTAAAACATATCTATGACAGTGAATTCCAGAGAATTATAGTGGACAGTTTTTTAATCATTTTACTCCGAGCAAGGCGATAATGCCACTAAGACGCAATCGGTGAATGGGAGCGGAAGAGATGGAGAATACTTTAGTGAGGAGAAAGGACAATAAAAGAAGAGGTTTCATAAAGACACAACATGCCGAGTTGAAGATCGTAGGTGTCTGGGAGTCAAGAAATCGGAAGAGTGTTCTACAAGTCTGAAGACAATATTAGAATAAGACTTACGGTTACATCTAGTTATTTTAACACTAAAACGTTGATACCTAATCTACGTTTAAATTCATGCTGATGATTTCCCTTCAAAAGAAAGATGAGGATTCGAACCCTGTCGGACGGCCCAATGACTTTATTAAGACTCTCGAAAACACAGACCGGCAGACATATTTCACAATGTTAAAAAAAAACAAACACGGTTATCCACTAAAATATAACAGCATAAGAAATACTGTCAGACTGAAAATAAAATACAGCAATACAATGCCAAGTACGCAAGAACTAAAACGGTTTCATAAAATATCATCTATTCATGACAAGAGAAACACGAAGCTGTGGAGAATCATTATGGTCCAGATACTGAAAATAAGTTCATACAACGACTCTTCGTAAATTCCCTCCCAGTTCTAATTCCGTTCTCATCTAGAGTATCCTTCCATAATGGCCATTTTGAACTGAGCCTCTACTGTCTGATATGCTAATAACTCCATCCATTTTTTTTTTTGCTATCTAGGAACCTGATACCCATAAAGCATACGGGCTTGATAGTATACCTGCGATTAAAAAAATATACTCCTGAACAGTCTCTACAATAAAAGCCTTGCTGTGTTTTGCCCTTTCCAACTTGCCGAAAATCGTCGTCTCCAGTTCCCCTTTTTTAGGAACATACGTCAACCGCCTGATACTTCTAAATATCAAAATATTAGTCTTCTATCTCGTTTTGGTAATGTAATGACTCCAATCAATTCTGAATTGGTTATTCCCTTTACCGACAACCAATACAGATTTCGCTTCCATAGTTCAACTCCCGAGGTATGAATAGTCATTACAGAAAAAATATGTTTCATTTAGAAAGGTGGATGCACAGTTTGTAGCGTTAGATATCTTAGGTGTTTGGCTTCTTGGCCTTCTTCACAAGTTGGAAGTTTATGTTGTTCCTGAACAAATTTTCTATCTTAAAAAATCGCGAAGCGAAAGTTTTCTTGACGGTCAATATTCTTGATCTTTTTATATTAATGCTAGTGTTCGACAGGGATCGAACCTTTCACCTATTTTATACCTCAGTTTCTGTTATTATCAGTTTTCGACACAGTATCTATTCTGATGACACAACTATGTATCATAATGGTAAGTTTCATAAATTCGATTGTCAAATTGTTGCTGATTTTCAAAAACGATTTTAATGTTCTTAACTTAATCTAGAAACAGAGTGTTAATTCTAACGCCTCTAAAACAAAACGGTTCTCGTTTAATCTTGTAAGAAAACTGACATGGCTCTTGCTAACTTACAAGAGAGTAACTCATTGCCCATTATTGGCTAAAAGCTTCCCGATGACATGAAATGGAACAATCATATTGAAACAATTTGGTCACTCTATCGTTCTAGGCAATAATTCTGTCATTTGGAACTCTACCACTCGCCCGTGCATTGAATATTACTGAGGCATCTGGTCTGGTCCTTCTGGTATATATCTAGAAATTATTAATAGAATCTAAAGAAGATTCTGCAATTTTATTGGGCCTGGCCTAGT
>OZ038486.1:97125907-97140907 GCA_964036315.1 Acanthosepion esculentum | reverse complement strand
TGTTTTTATAAGAGATTAAATAAAAATCTATTGAAATCTTTACACAAAAGCTTTCATGTTTCAATACTTTGATTGCATTTCTTCAGCCGATGATAAGTAACGGGTGATGAAATGAGTTTTTAAGGAAATTTAAAATCAAATTGTTACCTATTTTCTGCAAGTGGGGGGATATAAGGTCAGAAACAAAATTAGACTTGCAGGTCTGTCCAACGAGGAAATTGACATAATTATGGACTCTAGAAGATCTGTCCCCATCTATAACAAAGAACGGATTAAGAACAACTCTGTTGGCCAATTCGATATTTCCATGGAATCGTTAAACTCTGCTGAGTCTTCCACCCTTGTAGGTTTATTCATCTTATACAATCTTAGTGCCTACTAAGATATAACAATGAAAACATAGGGTTATATAGAGATGATGCCCTTATGGGGTGAAAAGTTCCACTTTCATTAAAGCTGACAAAATTAGGAAATTAATACATAGATAATTTAAAAGTCTCTACCTTAAAATTAAGATCAACACTAATTTTAAAAAAGTAGATTTCCTTGAGGTTACATTTGACCTAGTTAATAATAATACATACCAAACCAACATGAAAACAAACGCCAATCCAATATACATACATTCAAATTCTAACCACCCTCCATCTGTAATCAAACACCATCCTCCATAGAATATACAATTAGAAATAATTCTTCCAGTGAAGATGTCTTTTACAAACACAGTAAATTTTATAACACTGCCTTAAAAATAGTGGCTATATGTGCTCTGACATTAAATATATTAAACATAACAGCGATAGTAAGAATAAAAATAGAAACAGAAAAATCTTTTGGTAGATACCGCCATTTAACCCAGTGGTTAGTATGAGGTTAGGGCAGAAGTTTCCCAATTTAATTGAGAAACACTTCCTCTACACTTAGTAAGATTTTTAATAGAAATACATAAGAACTAAGCTATAGCTGTACGGATAATCTTGAAAAAAATTATTAAAAAAGATAATAAAAATTTTAAATCAATACAAAAACCTAAGTAATAATTACCATACCAAAGAAGCAAACGCTGATAATACCAACATGTTTAATTGCATAAATTCTAACGAGTGTCCTTTACAAAATAGGTGACTCCCTTGTTTACTTAAGCTTCTACTATGGAAACTCCAACAGTTTAAAAATTTATATCGTGAGTACCAAGAATTC
Organism: Acanthosepion esculentum; assembly: GCA_964036315.1. Lineage (NCBI taxonomy): Eukaryota > Metazoa > Mollusca > Cephalopoda > Sepiida > Sepiidae > Acanthosepion > Acanthosepion esculentum. The sequence goes on along the minus strand of OZ038486.1, from coordinate 97,139,707 downwards.
ATTTAAAATTAGATTGTATCAACATATATCATCTTTCACTAACAATACGTACATAAATAGGACTTCCTTTTCTAAATAGTAATGTAACGTAAAAGCAGTTAATAAAACCACTAGAGTAAAATGGAAAATATATTAAAAAAATCTAGAACTGGTAAATCTTTAAATGAACCGTGCTTCTTATGTTTACAATAACAATTAGAGTTAATAAAATTTGTTGCCTAGAAAGCCCTATTGAACCAGATGAGTGAATTAACGGTAAATTGCAGACATTGTTTATCTTTTACCTTTTACCATTTCTTATAGCCATAATTTATGAATATATAATGGTCCACCCTCTACGAGTATGCACCTTATCTTGTTTATTCAACCTTAATTTCGCTATGTGTTACTGTCCAGTCAGTATTATTAATATCTTATATAAATGTTTGACATTTTTAATTTTATCTACACACCCCTTTAAGAAGCTTTCTGAATCTAAAAAAATTTAAAAAACTTTTTCTGTTAACTTTACGCCTGATTAACCTACCCCTCCCATCAACACCCTTTCAAAAACATGAACATGTCATATTTGTCTACAATTGCGTAACATTGGTAGCTGACATTTTTCCTAAGTTGCCAATGATAGTCTGTCTGTGTTCGAGTTTATCATGAGACGAAGTGATACCTCACCCACATCTACCCTCTGAGCATCTATTTTTATTTAACGTAGACCGGATATTTAATTGGTTAATCAAGACATACCCACATGTCGAATTTTTATTCTGACCTTATGTCCACCACTCTTTTAACTTTTGGAAAATAGGCAACATTTTTTTTTAAATTTCCTTTCATCACCAGTTACCATGGCCTGAAAACTGTTACAATGGAACATGCAAACTACCGCGACAAAAATGCATATTTGTTTCGACGTCGAAAAAACGTCTCGTCGGGCAGTTACTATCATTGTTAACCGCCTGACGAGATGTCTTTTGGACGTCGACACAAATATGCATTTTTGTCACAGTACATTGCATGTTCCATTGTAACAGTTTATAATCTATCTATCTATCTAGTTTGTAATAAATATTTAGTGATCTACTCCGTGTATTGAGCCCTTTTTAAAATAATGTTATGAACGTTTGAGTTTATATTCTTTTCGTTCTTTATATTTGTGTGTGTGTGTGTGTGTATATATATATATATATATATATAAAACAGACACCATAAATAGTCTAAGTACGAACAAACTGATATAAAACTAATGAAGTATAAATGATTATGTATTTGTTTATTTTCAGTTTGCATCCAATTTTCTTTATTGATTTATCTTGTTGACCCTTTGAGTTTTTTTTTCTTTTTAACTGGTCAAAATAACCTATTAGAGACCAAAAAAACATCTAAACTAAAAGCAAGGAATTTTCTTAAATTACGCCTAATCGAAAAGAATTTAGAATTGAGGGCAAACGGCCATTATTTTTTTATTTCCGTTCCTTCTAAAATTCGGGGCTTAAAATTCCGAAGTGATTTCGTAACATTGTTGAAAATATTTACCAAAAATAGAGAACCTGAATAAGCCTTGATTACAATCAGAACGAAGCAGCAAATGGAAATTGCATTGTGGCGCTTTCAAGGATGAATTTTAAACGCCTTAATAAAAAGAAAGTCGTTGGAGACTCTTTACTAATGGCTCAGGATTGTTATTGGCATCTAAATTTGAACAATTCTATCAATTACTGACGTACTTTATTTTTTCTTCCGGGATTTTTCTCACTTATTAAGAAGTTATGATTATAAAACATGTTGTCTACAATTGGAAAATGCAGTCTTTTATAAACAGTGAAAGAAAAGGCTATATTTAAATATAAAATTTAGTTGCCTGAATCTGTTTTGGGATTCCTGGATTGTTAATATTTTGGTTTTTATTGATCGTAAAAAGTCCGAAAATCAACAAAACGCAAGCCCAAATTATGCATAAAAATGTTACTCCGAAAAATATATTTATAGATCATTTATATTTCATTTAATAAGCAAAAACATCTATTTGATTTATTGATAATCTGTTATTCATTCAATTTATCATTATCACAGTCTTTGGGCTTTCAAATATCGAAATAACATCAGCAATTATAATTTTATTTAAACAATAATCTATGCAGAATTTCCTCACACAGCTAACTTCGTGTAAAAAGTTTCATAATGGAAAGAAAATATTGATGCAAAATAAACCATATTTTCTTAGAAACGAATTTTCAAAGAAATAGAATCATTCAATATTGAGAGATACGGTCAAAATACTAATGAGTAAGAAGTTGTATGATATGAAAGAGATAGTGGCAGGGTGCGAAGATTAAGTTGACGAAGAAGACATAACGCGTTACAGTCAATTGAAAATATTTTGATTGAAATGCTCACAGAATCAAACACAGGTTCTTGTTCCACAAGGTAGCAGTTCTTGTGAAAGAATCTATTTGAGTGGATTTTTCTTCTCACATTTGCAACACAGGGGAAATGAAGGCGAAAGCAGTAAGGCCTGTTCTAGTGGAAAAGGTCTGAACTCGTGGAACTAAACAATGCCGCCCTTCTGAAGATTCGACGCGGACATTTCGACAGGCCTCCAACGTTGCTTAGGCTGAAAAGAGGCTGTACAGTTGAAAATAAGTATTCCGCCACAAAAATCCATTAAAGATATTTAACGCTATCAAGATTAGAAAGTGTTGGTTGAACAGAACAAGATTGAGACAACTCCGTACCAAGAAATGGTTTTTATAACCAAATAAACGGTATTCAGACATTTGGCTGACGGATTTTTGACACGGACATTTAACTGAAAATGTAGTGGCGTACTTACATGTATGTCACACTCTTTATCGTAATGTGCTACGTATATTCATATTTATGTATTGTATTAATTTATAATTTTTTCGTTTTTTACAGGCATTTTTTATCTATTCCGCATATATTATATTTTACTTCAAATATTACTGTAAGATGATAAGTATTTTGAGAAAAAGCACATTTTATTGCAGCAAAAATCTTAAGCTTTTACGATATGAAAGATCTTTCATTTCGCATTAATGATCATTATTAAAGGGTGAAACTAGGTTTTATCTTACTGTTAATACGAATTTAAAAAATTCTGACCTACTTTCTACCCAAATACACTCAAATATTTTTTTAAAAAATACTAATTTCAGTAAACACATATTGAAATAAGAAAACTTTTTAACTTTAAATTTAGATTTAGTAATTTAATCACTTGAAATTCACTGGTAATTATTAGTCCTATTCTACCTTATAATACTGCTAATTAAAATACTTAAAGTATTGCTTTTTACTCTTTTTACTTGTACTTTTCCGGTGAAATGTCCGTCGGCCAAATGTCCGTTCGGCCAAATGTCTGTCGAAAAATGTCCGACCACGGAATAAACGTAGTTTGTTAACGATTAAAAGGCTAATTAGTTAATATTTTTTATAATTATTTTTAATAAGGTATGTCTAAAATTATACCTTTAAGTGCCGACTCTAGGTGTGTCATCAATGCTATTGCTCCCATGTCACTCGAAGTTTCGAGTCTAAAAAAACAACAGACTTCGTCGATGGGCGACCCGACCGAATATGATCAGTAGTCGGCCCACACTCAGAGTAAATTTGCTACTAGTTTTGGGACGTTCTTTATATAAATTCTACCAGAAAGCGGCAACCAATCAAGTCTACACTTGGGCTATTTGATGTTATAAATCAGCTATGTTAAAATAAGATCAAACCAATGAATATATATACATTAATAAAAAAAAAATCCGAGGTATTATATTGGCTCGTCTTACGACTCATTTTTCTTTCTCTTCCTTCCCTTTTAAATTCTTTCTGATTAATTGATCGTTTTTTTTTTCTATTTTATAACTTTCCTTTTTATTCTTAACTACAGTTTTAAAAAACGTTTAAATTAGAGTGATTAACATGACTTACTCAAACATTTTACAAAAAAAAAGCTCCCAAAATACGGCGTGAATAATTTGGGGTACTGATTGATAATCTAAGAAATTTCATTTAAAAACTAAGAGAAATAACATTTAACTAAAATTTAAAAGGTATAATATAAATGAGTTTATTTTTTTAATTAAGTAAAAAATTTCACTAATTAAGGTTTTAATCCTTAATAAGTTACTTTTATTTGGTGAGCAAAAAAAATTATCTTTTTCTGGTGCTGAGTTGTCTCGGTCCCGAGTTGTCTCAATTTTGTCCCGGTGCTCCGCCAGCGTTGTTCAGTTGTCAGTCTTGATTTGGTGATGTTGAATTGTCCTGCACCATCTAACTAGGCTAGGTAAGATCACTATACGTGTTCTTAGGCTTATATTTAGATTGTGTAGTCTCTTGCGGTGTTGTAGAAAACTATCCTTTCGAAGCCTATCCTAAGTTAAATTTCCTTCCTTACATACTATAAAATGATAACTATGGAAATAAAATAACTATCTAAAATGAGTTATATTTATTATCAATTCACGCATTAAATTATTATCTTAGTGTTGTAGGGCTCTCCCCTTTTTACACAAGATGGACTCGTCTAAACTATACTTATTCTGACAGAGTGGAGATATGTGGAGTACACAGGGTGTTCACAAAGAGATACGTTGAGATAAGGTTGAGATACGTAGAGGCCACAGAGACAGAGAGAGATTAACTTACATATGCTTTCTATTAACCCGTATTCCTGGACTACTAATCTTCATTTCAATTTTGTATTCTTACGTTCAATACGCTTATTTTCCTATTTCAGTTACTGGCGTTATTTATTTATTTGTGCAGGATTCCATCCCCGGAACCCACAACACTTAGTTTTCTCTGCTCCCTGTCCCTGTAGGACGTCGGCGATCCTGGCTCCTCAAAACGTCTAAACCTTTGTAGATCTTATTAAGGTTTGTGTTTTTCCCCATCACTCATTCCCCAATCTGCCATCCATTTTCTTTTTAGGCAGATTACCTGCTGTTTCCCTCTATCTCTCATTTTCAATATCTCCTGTAAGTATCAAAATCTCCAAGCCTTCTCTCCTATTTATGTCTCCTAGAAATGTCAGCTGTTTCTAATTATATGCGTTCTTTTTGTTTCCATTTTCATTAAAACTTCCTCGTTACTCACATGTTCAGTCCATGATATTCTTAGCATTCTTCTGTAGACCTACATTTCTGCTGCCACAAGTGTTTTTTTCATCTTAGAGATGATTGTCCGGCATTGACGGCCATATAGGAGAATTCGTATTTCGTAACATTTCAGCAATCTTTAAAGGAAAGAAATTAAATTAATTCAATCTGAATCTTTATACAAAAGACTTCTGAGGTAATGCTTCTCCGGTCACTATAATATTCTACTCTTCAAGTATAGGGTCAACCGATATCTATCCCACATATCCTTATAATATACACCTCTTCCGCTTTCCTCCTCCCTTGTACACTTAAAACGGTTTAATTTCGTTACCCTCTAGCTTGACAGACTCTTGGAGTTTTATTGGATGAATAATATATTAAAAATGCTAATTACCTAAAAAATGACATCAAATCACAGTTAGATCATTTTTTCGGTCAAGTTAGTTCGGACATTCGTGAGTCTATCACGCCAACGATTACGGTTTTGCATCAAGGACGGAAGGTCATTAAAAGACATTCTGTGTCATAACATAGCTGGTCATTTTAAGAGGTTCCTGGGAGACCAACTAGCCTTGCCCATGGATAGGTCGGATTAGTGAGGGCAAATAATCTACAACCCACTATTTTGTAGATTTCTGTAAAGCCTTCGATTCTGTGCATAGTGGAAAATGCAGAAGATCCTTCTGGCATATATCCCCCGAGACAGGGACTGTCATGATGTTGCTATCCAGAAATACTAAATCTTTGTTTAGATCCCCTGACGGAGACGCGAACTTCTTCAACATAAATTTAGGAATCCTTCGGAGTGACAGTTTTGCACTTTTCTTTTTGTCATCACCATTGAATACGCATTGAGAATTTCTCCCGACAAACATCAAAATCTAGTATCTGTCTATATTTCTGAGATGTGGTATTATGTACATTATTTACCTTATTCGGACTATTCTCCTCATCTTTGTCGCCATATTTATTACAACGTTTCGGCCGTTGTACGCTCCGGCCTTCTTCAGGTGGTTGGAATGTCGAACTGAACCCTTTATTTCGCTCAGTTGGGTAAACTGTTCTAGTTCCACGTGCCATATTTAATGGATGTCAGTTATCAGTTATCTCCTGTTAATTTCATTCTGAAAGTTCTCCACTGCCTTAACCGGGTATTGAACTCCCGCTCTGTGGGTCCTGTCACTGGATCTAACTAACACCTTTATACACTGTGTTATGTGTCCCCAGTGAGCGAAATAAATGGTTCAATTCGACATTCCAACCACCTGAAGAAGGTCGGAGCGTACAACGGCTGAAACGTAATAAATACGGCGACAAAGATGAGGACAATAGTCCGAATAATATAAATAATGTATCAAAATCTATGTTATACTTTATCACCAAGACTCTCAAGTTGATATCCTCTAAAAGAGTTGACAGATATTTACTATGAAGATTACCTAGCTATCATTACAGACACTATTACTAAAGTCACAGTACTCCTACATCATCTAGAAAATGCTGGAATGATGTTGGACTCTATAAATGCCTCTAAAACTGAATTCATATAGTTCAACCAGCAAGACTCAATACAAAATGTCACAGGTGAATCAATAAAATCTGTCGATTTTTTTGCATATACAGGAACATGATAAATTCTACTGAAAAGGATGAGAAAATTCGCATAGCTAACACCTGGATCACCTTGAATAAAATGGATGTAATCTAGAAATCTGATCTGCAAGAAGAGATTCTTTTGAATCAATGTAGAGGCGGGTGTTAATGTATGTTGACACTGACTGACTATTAACTAAAACCGTAAAGATTAAGCTTAATGGAACCTACACTCGGAGGCTGAGAGCAATAATTACCTGGAGACAACATCCAACTGGAATCATTAATCCAGATAAAATTATATCATCCCGATATCTTGTTTCTGTGCATACATCTGTTTTTTTACCTCTCTTATTAGCAAAAGAAATTACCTATCCAAACATCCATGATACAAATTTAGTTAACTTATGATAGTTTTCACACGCTTCTGTTGTACATTCCTGGTTAATATGATAATTTCGCAAGCCATTATTAATATAAAGAGTTTGTTCGTTACACGTATCCTACATGTAGTATTTAAGCTAAGCAGTACATGTATACAGGGTGCGGCTGGTATTTGAGGACATACAGATTTAAGATTAATATTGCTTCCCTCTAACTTCTAATGCTTTTAATTTTCTGAAATCAAGAATGGCAAGCCCTATGATAACAAATGAAATGAAAAAGCATGCTGTGATTGCGGTATTAAAGGCTGATCATAGCGATTTAGATATTGCACGTTTCCTAAAAGTTGCAAGATCGTTTGTTCACAAGATACGAAAAGAGTTAGAAGACGCTCACAGTTACCCAATATCTGTATTGAAGCATAAAAGACGTTTTGATAAAGTGAGAATATCCGAATTTATTCAGGAAGTCAAGCAGACAATTGATGAAAACCGAGGTCAATCAATGAGGTCAATTGCCAAAAAGATGCATGTGTCTGAAAAAAAGTCAGAAGTAGTGTTCATGAAAACATTCGATACAAGTCTTACGTGAGGAAGAGAGGTCAATTTATGTCTGTAAAAGCAAAAGAAAACTGTTTAAAAAGATCCAAAATGCCTTTAAACAAACTTAAAATTCCTTCAGAAGCTGATGTGATTTGTTTTTTCTCAGATGAGAAATATTTTCATCAAGATCAAAAACTTAACAGAAGAAATGACAGATGGTTTTGTTCAGATCGTTCTGAGGTGCCAAGAGTGATGCGCACAAAATTTCCTTCGAGTGATATGGTATTGGGCGTTGTTAACCATGAAGGACATGTTATGCCACCACACCTTTTTCCACAAGGTCTTAGAGTAAATGCTGCTGCTTACATTGATGTTCTAGAAACAGTTTTCAAGCTCTAGATTGACAACATATGCAACGACAGGCCTTACATATTCCAGCAAAACTCTGCTGCATCCCACAAGGCTCTACGAACACAAGAATGGATGGCTGACCATTTGTTCGATCACATCACACCCAACATTTGGCCTTCTAACTCTCCAGATCTCAATCCACTAGACTATTATGTGTGGAGCGTTGTTAACAAGGAGGTTAATAAACAGCCTCATAACACCAAAGACTCTCTTAAAGCTGCAATAGTTCGAGTAATGTCTGACATAAATATGGACCAATTAATCAGAGCTTGCAGCCGATTTCAACCTCGTATAGAGAGTGTTACCGATGCTAGCAGTGGTTTTATTGAATAAAATTAAATAATAGATGAATTCCATGTTTACATTTTTTTAATCAAATCTAATTATTTTCTTTTGTTCAGCAAGTTTTTTACTAATCCATAAAAGATGTCCTCAATTACCAGCCGCAACCTGTATAATCATGACATTGATATCGATTGAATAGTGAATAAATTCTCTATTCTTATACAAAATGTATCCTCTGTAAATCTAGAATTAATGAACAATACATCGTTTTAAATATATTTGGGGGTAGAAACTGAAATATTGTTATTTAAAATCTACAAATTTCAAGTAAATCTTATCGATAAAATAATTCTGTACCCAAAATCAAAACTGATTCCAAGCATTTATTGTCTTCTACAATTAGATTACAAAAGGTCACACTTGATTCCCCTGCCAAAATACTCACTTTGCAATTGCTGATCGCGTATACCTACCGACAAACTGTGATGACTAGATTCTTCAGAATAGCAATATCATTGTCTTTTTTTTGTCTGTGTGCTGGTAAAAATGAATTAGGCGATGGCTCTTCTTTTGTTCGATGCTAAGATTAAATTATCGCCTCTCTTTCTTCAGTAGCTGAAGAATCTTGTCATGAGTAAGAAACAAGGCATAGATTCTGTTTTTTCTCATTCTTTCAGAACAAATCCTGAAACTAATTGCAAGATCGATACAAAAATGGTCAATTCCAATTAGATTAGTCGCAAAGAACGTAGATTAAACCTCGACTTGCAAACGACACTCGGTTTATCCGCCTTCTACAAAATTCAGCTCAATAGGCAGTTGACAGGGTCGGCTCTGTTTCTTTAAATTAAGGAAATCGATAAAAGTCATATCGAGGCGTATTGAGTTTTTCTATCACATTGAAATAATATTGTGACATCTTTATCCACGGATTCATATTTTTATCAAATATCTGTTTGGCCCGATAATGATATATGTCAAGGAATAGATCAAGGAAATTTTAATTTCCCTCTGGAATTAGATGATGTTTGAAGTTCAAGTATATTAAGTTAGGTTAATGTCGAGGAGCAACAAATTCCCACAAAGTTACTGATTGCCAGTCACTAGCACTGTAGCACTTAGACGGTTTAGATATTGTTTATGGTAATTAGATGAATATTTATTGGACCTGTTCGGAAAGTAGCCATTTCATAATAGATATAGTACTTCCTGTTGTAATCAACAGTATTTTAATCTCGGTCAGTTGCAACTCTTAGAAATATACACTTTTCTCAGTCTAAATTTGTTAACAGTCTGGACACTACTTAAATAGACTGTTTCGTTCCTTATTTTGTGTGTGTGGGAACTTTTTCTGTAGATGAGCATCTGCTCGGCTTTCCGCAAGCTACGACGTTTCAGAATTGAAAATTACTGAATTTTCAGTATGTTAAAAACTGGTCCTCTTAATATCATAAATAAAGTTTGATAATGTACTTACGCCATTGATAACTAAATATATATATATGCACATTTCATTCAAAACGATGGACAAGGTGCTTTTATAAAATGGGCATTTAAATTCGTAAATAAGAACAAAATTAAATAAGGCAAATATTATGTAGGAATTTAAATGCCCATTAAGGAATTGTATTCCTGATCAATCAAAATTCGTAAATAATTATATAGGTCACACTACAACATCTTTGACACGCAGACTCACTTTACACTTTTCTGACAATAGCTCAATTAGATCTCATTTAAATATTCATGGAGACCTACCGGACACTATTCGGAAAATACTTGTTGACAACACTAATATAATAGCATCATCTACATGCAAACGGCTAAAAATAATGGAAGCCTTATTAATAAAAACAAACAAACCAACACTTAATAATATTCACTTTGAACATGGACATAATATCTTGACCGGGTTTTGAAACAAGAAATATGTACATTTTACAAAACATACATACAACAAACTATTTCTGATTTAACAGTTAAAATATAATCCTTGAAAATGGCTAAATGTATAGTCGAAAGCGCTTGGATAAAAAGAACATTCTGACAGCTTTTATATAATTTATTGTCCGAAAAGAACGAAATTATTAGATCGCATGAGAAATTGTATAAAAAACTAAATAAAACCACCTTGTCTGTCGTTTTCAGTGAAATGTGCATGAAAGAAGGATTGCTGTCTACATACACAAATAAATATATATATATATATATATATATATATATATATATATATATATATATATACATGTGTATATATATATATATATACATGTGTATATATATATATATATATACATGTACATATATATATATATATATATATATATATATATATATATATATATATATGTCCCTGTGTGTGATTTAGTTGCTTATTTTATCTAAACTTTAAAAGTGAAATCAGTTCATTTTACTGTGCTATTTCCTGTTTATATATATATATATATATATATATATATATATATATATATATATATATATATATATATATATATATATATATATGTATATATATATATATATATAACTGTTAATTTGATGGTGGAGTGAGATTGTAAAATACGTAATGTACGTGATGTTTATATACGTATATTATCTGTTTCAAAGGTTATCATAGCCGAGGCGGATAATTATGACAATCTACTACTGTCTATAATATGCTCCCATGCCCAGCGTTTGACATACCATCTCGGCTTCAGTCACTTTCCCACCGCGGAAACGTCGCTTCGCTGTGCCCTTTCTATAGATATGCTCATGATAATTCTTTTAATCAGCTTTCTTATTTGGTAACTTGACTTTACGAATATATGCGCAGTTCTAGATTGTAAACCAGGTGGCATCATTTTACAGTTGAAAGGGTTAAATACAATTAACTAAGAAATTAGTGAACTAGAAGAAAACATGGAAAAAGAAGAAAGAATGAGAAAAATGGAAGAGAGAAAATACAGACACCTTCCTAAACAAAATTCTAAATCTTTCGATACAAAACTAAGTGTTGTGACCAAGTAATTGTTAAAAGATAACAAAACAAGAGGTTGCAGATAAATAGTGTATTGAACAGTAAATACAACACTTGTGAGTATGTATCGGTTGGCCAGCGTTCAGTCTATATCACTGTTATATTTAACAGCCCTCCCCACAAGGGTTATATGTTGCACAAGGCTGAGTGACATTTATTCGGAGACTCGTCTAGCCAAACCGAACACAAATGTAATGGCCTATATTCGTTTTGGGTCTTGTCGATGCGGCTAAGAGCAATAAAAGGATATTTGCCAGTGAGTGCAACTTTTTTTTCACCACGTCAATACAAGGCCACTATGAATTCATCGAAAAAACGAGTAGCCTGAAATTTACAATCGTTGCACCAATTCGACCCAGATTTGGTACCAACAACTTCCTACCTCAAACCGAAATTAATCGAGACATTCAAATGTCAAAGTTTTTCATCCGATACCGATGTCGAAAATGCTGTGTGCAATTGGATAAAAAAAACAGTCTATTAGAAGTATGTATTGAATCTTGTATATTTTTAAAAGTAAAAATGTAATTATGAAAAGAAACGTAATGTTTCTTACCGGCTTCATTATTTTAACACATCAACAATTTGTTTTAAGAAAGTTAATATAGGTATTCAATATTTCTGTCACATTTTGATATTCTTGAAAACATCCAGAGAGTAATCTACAATGTAATCGGTGTTGACATACCATCTCGGCTTCAGTCACTTTCCCACCGCGGAAACGTCGCTTCGCTGTGCCCTTTCTATAGATATGCTCATGATAATTCTTTTAATCAGCTTTCTTATTTGGTAACTTGACTTTACGAATATATGCGCAGTTCTAGATTGTAAACCAGGTGGCATCATTTTACAGTTGAAAGGGTTAAATACAATTAACTAAGAAATTAGTGAACTAGAAGAAAACATGGAAAAAGAAGAAAGAATGAGAAAAATGGAAGAGAGAAAATACAGACACCTTCCTAAACAAAATTCTAAATCTTTCGATACAAAACTAAGTGTTGTGACCAAGTAATTGTTAAAAGATAACAAAACAAGAGGTTGCAGATAAATAGTGTATTGAACAGTAAATACAACACTTGTGAGTATGTATCGGTTGGCCAGCGTTCAGTCTATATCACTGTTATATTTAACAGCCCTCCCCACAAGGGTTATATGTTGCACAAGGCTGAGTGACATTTATTCGGAGACTCGTCTAGCCAAACCGAACACAAATGTAATGGCCTATATTCGTTTTGGGTCTTGTCGATGCGGCTAAGAGCAATAAAAGGATATTTGCCAGTGAGTGCAACTTTTTTTTCACCACGTCAATACAAGGCCACTATGAATTCATCGAAAAAACGAGTAGCCTGAAATTTACAATCGTTGCACCAATTCGACCCAGATTTGGTACCAACAACTTCCTACCTCAAACCGAAATTAATCGAGACATTCAAATGTCAAAGTTTTTCATCCGATACCGATGTCGAAAATGCTGTGTGCAATTGAATAAAAAAAACAGTCTATTAGAAGTATGTATTGAATCTTGTATATTTTTAAAAGTAAAAATGTAATTATGAAAAGAAACGTAATGTTTCTTACCGGCTTCATTATTTTAACACATCAACAATTTGTTTTAAGAAAGTTAATATAGGTATTCAATATTTCTGTCACATTTTGATATTCTTGAAAACATCCAGAGAGTAATCTACAATGTAATCGGTGTTGACATACCATCTCGGCTTCAGTCACTTTCCCACCGCGGAAACGTCGCTTCGCTGTGCCCTTTCTATAGATATGCTCATGATAATTCTTTTAATCAGTTTTCTTATTTGGTAACTTGACTTTACGAATATATGCGCAGTTCTAGATTGTAAACCAGGTGGCATCATTTTACAGTTGAAAGGGTTAAATACAATTAACTAAGAAATTAGTGAACTAGAAGAAAACATGGAAAAAGAAGAAAGAATGAGAAAAATGGAAGAGAGAAAATACAGACACCTTCCTAAACAAAATTCTAAATCTTTCGATACAAAACTAAGTGTTGTGACCAAGTAATTGTTAAAAGATAACAAAACAAGAGGTTGCAGATAAATAGTGTATTGAACAGTAAATACAACACTTGTGAGTATGTATCGGTTGGCCAGCGTTCAGTCTATATCACTGTTATATTTAACAGCCCTCCCCACAAGGGTTATATGTTGCACAAGGCTGAGTTTAACGTGTGTCATCCGTGCCCGTAGGCTCGGCCAAAAAATCCCCGTAGAACCCGAGGTCTGTCTACCTCCCGGTACGAAACTCTGCCCTTCGACACAGGCAGAGTGTTTGACAGGAGCTGCGAACAGTCACAGCCTCGGTAGAATAGTCTATCACCGTTCCCTCGAGGCTTACTTTTCCTACTAACTTTATAGTAAGTGGAAGAGTCCACAATAGCCTCATTAGAAGGAAGACACCACAACAGTAAGGCAGTGTC
>OZ038486.1:97103407-97118407 GCA_964036315.1 Acanthosepion esculentum | reverse complement strand
AACAAATCACGAATAATTTGAGTACGAAGGTGGGTCTTGGCTTTGAAGCGCTGATGATTGAAGAGACCGCCAGTTGTTCAAAACTGAAACTTGACGCCACTGCATATTTCAGTATCACCGAGAAGAAAAGGGCAAAAAGGACAGGGGTCATGACACAACCTTGCTTGGTGCCATTTGTGACATTAAAGGATTCCGACATCATGCCATCAGACACGATATTAGCTTTCATTCCTTCATGAAAGGAGATGATGACCTTTAGCATGTTTTCATGGATGCCGAGTTTCCTCAAGACTTGCCAACGAGCCTCTCGATTCACAAAGGCCATCGTCAAGTCCACAAACACCATGTAAAAATCCTGGTTTTTCTCGCGAACCTTCTCTGCAACTTGACGAAGAGAAAACATCATGTCAACGGTGCCACGACCCGACCGAAAACCACACTGCGATTCAGGATACATGTCGTCAACAAGGTGTATAATGATTCTGGTTAGAATCAGTCTCGCTAGGATTTTGACTGCAATTGAAAGTAGTGAAATTCCCCGATGATTATCACAGACACACCTGGAACCCTTGTTTTTGTAGAGGTGTTTGATAGAGGTGTCTTTATCACCCAGTGGGACACAGCCTGCCTTCCATATCTCCACGAAAAGGTGATGTAACGTTTTTACCAACGTTTGGCCACCATGCTTATACACGTCGTGTGAAATAGGATCCTTAGGAGAAGGAGATTTTCCACATGAGATTTGCTTGATGGAGTCAATTACTTCTTGATAAGTAGGTTCAAAAGACAACTCAGGAATTTCAGGATTTTACTCAATTGACGTGATGGCTTCCTCATCAGTAACAGAAGTGGTGTTTAACACAGTTTCGAAATTCTCTTTCCAGCGATTTAAAATGTCTGACTTATCCACCAAGAGAGTTTCACCATCTGCTGTGGAGATAGGAGCAACGACACTTTTCTGAGGACCGAAAATGCTCTTGAGGTCAGCATAGAAAGCCTTTAGATCCTTTCTATCTGAAGATTCTTGGAGTTCAGTGGCCTTTTCAGACCATCAACCCTCTTTCATGGTTCTGAGAGCTCGTTGAACCTGACTTTTGTCCTTCTTGTAAGCGATCTTCTTATCGGACGAGTTCTTATCCATGCTTTATGAGAAGTGTGCAATTGATCTATAAGCTTCTGTATTATTGTCATCAAACCAGTCTTGATGTTTACGATATGGCAGGCCGAGAACCTCCAAGGATGTAGAATATGTTGCATCATGCAGAGCCTTCCAAGATGATTCGATATTACAGAATCAAGTGCAGCATCAAGTTTGTCAGAGAGCTCAATTTTCGTTTCAGTCGATTTAAGAAACAGTACGTTAGTGCGCTTGGGAACTGTAGATTTTATAATCCTTCGCTTTTGCAGATGCAGTGTAGCTTTACTTCGAAGTAGAGCATGATCTGGCAGATAGCATGTTGTGTGGAATGAACGCGTTATCTTAAAATCTCTTATGCTCAGTCTTTTGGTGATGATGTAGTCGATCAGATGCCAGTATATCGAATGAGAATGCATCCACGTGGTCTTACTGGTAGAAGGTATTAGTGATACTAAGGTCAAATTCCTTGCAGATAGTGAGAAGGCGTAATCCATTAGAATTCACATGACCAATACCATGGCGACCTAAAACGCCCTAAAATGCCAACACAAGCATTGAAATCACATGTAAGGATTAATTTATCTTTATGTTGGACTTTGGAGAAGACATCCCGAAGAAGATTGTAAAAATCATATTTTTCTTCATCTGAACAACCTAGGGTTGGTGCGTAACAGCTAACCATCGTCTCACGGGTGTTTTACTCCAGATTGAGGGTTAATTACATTATGCAATCAGATACACCTTTAGGTAAGGGAGGCATTGAGTTAGCAAGGTCTGACTTGATTACAAAGCCAACACCAGACTGGCGTGGCTCTTTCTCAGTCTTACCAGTCCAGAAAAATACGTATCCGCCTTTTTCTTCCCTAAGCTAAGAATTACCATCCAGACGTGTTTCACTAATGGCCGCTATGTCGATGTTATATTTCTTTAACTCGAGAGAAACAAGAGCTGTTTTACGCTCTGGTGCAGAAACATTGTCCTGAAGAGTGCGAATATTCCAAGATCCAAAATAGAAATTCTTCTCATATTTATTCTGATATTGCTTGCTGTTTCGACTGCTTTATTGGATAAATAGACAGCTCCAGCGGGCTGCCAAGTCACTGTGTGAGCAAGCAATGTTTAGGGCTCCTTTTATCTCCACCTCCTCATAATAGGGAAAGCAGCGCAATCCTAAATAGGGCTGCTTTGTCACCGATGGAGGACACGGACATCACAATTGCTCATGGGTTTATGAAAGAACGACCATCACCAATCGGTCTGCCACTGTGTAGAGCTCCAGCTAGAGCCTTCCAGTAATATCCTTTAACTTACCCCGTCGAATTCACTCTCTCGCCAGTGGACCTTGCAGGTGAATCTGTGTGGATAAGAACGAATCAAGGTAAACCGCCAGAAAACCCACACAAGTGATTTGATTAAAGTGGTAAAGGCTTGTGCAGAACCATCCACACTTTTCGGAACTATTGATACACTTAGTCGGTGCAAATAAATGCCACAGACGAAGTAGACAATATACCTCAGGCTTTTCGTGTAAGAGTTTTCCATCTCCTAGACCAATCGTGTTCTATAACACGAAAGAGCATGGTTAGCCCTAGTAGACACTATTTGCCCATAGCTGGAATCCTAACAGGTGCTACCATTCCGGGTCAGTGTGGACCTGGGAACAACAGCAATTAAAAGGTGGTTCCACGCTCCTCAAATCTTCCGATGAAAAGACTTGCTACCGGATGTAGTTCACCGTCATGCCCAGGACATTACGTGAGAAATTTAGAGGATGGGCGAAGACCAGTGCTGCCTGTTGCCCTTAAAAATAAGGTACAGTAGATGAGCAACAAAGGTACTACTTCTACCCAATGCCCCCTAAACACATAAAACAAATTTTATTTGTTTTTTTATGTCTGAGTAAACAGTTCGAAATTAAATGTGTCGATATAATGCTATATATACATTTTAAATAATATTAATAAAATAAAATAAAGAAATATAAGATTATTATTAGAATATTTTATAATTATTGTTATAAATGTTGTTATATACGTGTATGTGTGTGTGTATATATACATATATATATATATAAATTATTATAAGTATAAGAGAAAGTTTTATTTTTATTGTTGTTATTGTTGTTGTTGCTTAAAAAAATATTTGAACGATAAAAATAGACAAATTGACTAGCAGTAAAAACGAAACAAAATAACGTTATAATTGGGAAGGCATTTACAATAAAATTGAAATTACGTTACTTTGCAAATAAAAAATAAGAAAATGTAAGGAATTAAAATTCATACTAAATGTTATAAAAGAAACTTTGAATATAACTAATAATAATAATAATAATAATAATAATAATAATAATAATAATAATAATAATTATAATAATAATATAAAAAAAGAATCGACGATAATGAGCCACTAGTCAAAGATAAACAAAATAAACATTAAAAAAAACAAAAAAAATGCGTTCCACTAATTCCGAAAATTACGTACACTTTCGTAAAAGCAACAACAGATTAATAAATGTTACGCTTAGATATAAATAAATTAAAATTATTCATGCCAATATATAATTAGTCTAAACGCAATATATTACACTTAGCGAGGAATTTCTCTAGCGAAACAACGATTGTTTTAAAATAAGAAAAAAATAGAAGAAAAATCATTGTATACCACTACTAAAGATAGGTAAACATGTACAATAAAATTATAAATTACATATATTAAGTACTGTAAATGAATAACATAACTAAAATATCATAAAATAATAAACAAGAAAATATAATGTTAAAAATTAAAAAAACAATCGAGACTTTCCTTAACATCGCTTTCTTAGAGCCATGAAAAAACATAAACACTCCGACATCAGCGTTCATTATATATATATATAGTGCCATTAAACAACATCTTATGTCACATACTGTTTCCCTTCTGCATTCTGACATTCGTAAAATCCTTATAAATAATATTAAAATTATTGATAAACATACAGACATTAGACGCCTTAACATCTTAGAAGCACTACATATTAAAAGCAAAAGACCTCTTATTAATCGTATAGATTACAATATTTCTGGAGACATCCTTCAATGTTTATAATTTAATTCTACATAAATAGATACACTACATAACCATTTCCTTTGAACTTTTTAAATTTCATAACGTATTCTTAGATTCTTTGGCTTGTATAATAAAAAAAAATCTTTTTCACGCCTTCACATGATTAAAAATCTTCGTAGTGCACGTGATAACATCATCGCATCTTTTGAAATTAAAATATTTTTAAAAATTTGATTCTACATATATATAAGACATTGTTAAAAAGTTTTGACCCTGAAGATGAACAATGATGTTCGAAAGTACTCGATTATCCTACGGACAATATTTATTTCAATATAACTTTCAAATAAAAAGTCTCATTAGAAAATATGAGAAAATTCAAAAGAGAATATACAGGACTATGTTGAATTTGACATTCAACACAACATGTATGTTTAATATATATATATATATATATATATATATATATATATATATATATATTCGTCTACCTGTGTACCTAAAAAAACATAATAAAGAAAATGTGCTTTTCTTCATGAAATTTTCTTGGATATATGGTTAGACGAAAATAAAATACTGTTTCAAATAAGAACGGAGCGTCTACTCACATACGGGCATCCACTAAAATAAAGTTTGAAGTAATAAAAATGCTACTTCAAAAATATATATTCATACATATACACGCACAAACACACACACACACACACACATATATATATATATATATATATATATATTTATTTATGATATATTTAGGAGATAATGTGCTCAGTATCAGACATAAAGCGTATGAAAAGGGACAATGAGGTATTGCCCTCATAGTAAACTTTGCGTATTCATATGTATATATGAATCTAAGCAATTAGGAAGATTTGAGAATTATAATTAAGTAATTCATCGAGTCTAGAAACCTCAACAGAATGCAGAAAGCACTGGACGGCCGTTTCGTCCTATATTTGGGACACATCAGCAGTGCGCATGCACTACCGAGAATTAAAACCCGGACAGTTACGTTACCAGGCAAACGCCATACCAACTGTGCCAACGGGCCTCGGTGACAAAGAGGTAGCGAATCACACTCGTTATAGCGCCGCTCGATCACATATTCCGTGGCGGAAGTCAACTGAGTTTCCTTTCTTACTCATAGGACTGTGTCCTTCGAGCTACGACTACTATCACCAAGTCGCTCCAACTGGAGCATTAGAAACTGGTTCAAGCTTAGGATATACAAGTAATTAGGAGGATTTGAGAATTATAATTCAGTAATTGATCAAGTCTAGAAATCTCAACAGAATACAGAAAGCACTTTCTGTATGCTGAGGTTTCTAGACTCGATGAATTACTTAATTATATATATATATATATATATATATATATATATAAACATATATATAGTTACTAACCCCCATATAAATTTATTATAAAAACTACACCAATTGCTTATATTTTAGAAGCATTAAAATAAAGAGCACAGTACGTGCAGAAACTTAAAAAAGAGATAGGTAGATTAGTGGCGACAAAGATTAACCAGAATGTACACTTTCTTTCTCTTTTGGTCAACGTGTTGACAGCATGATTTACACGGATAGATTCCAGATAGGAGAGGTTGAAACACTTTAAACTAAACTTTCTCTGACCTTGCTGTTAAGAGAGGGGGTCAATGACTTCATTCCACCCATAATGGGAAAAAGTTCGTATTTGAAAATTGACCACGTGACAAAAAAAAAACGGAAACGAATAGTGAAACGGAAAAGTCTGTTTTCGTCTAGGCCTCCGGGCCGAAAAGACGTACTCGCTAAATTTGTCTAGGCATATGGGACGAAAAGACGTGTTTGCGGAAAATACGAGAGTTGTGTCCAGGTCTAAAGACTGAAAAGACGTGTCCGCGAAATTTGTCCAGGTCTGCGGGCAGAAAAGATGCGTTGCGGAAAATACAAGAGCTGTGCCCAGGTCTTATGTATGCATGTATGTATGTATGTATGTATGTGTGCATTTTTCAATAAATATAAATTTATTGAAAAGTAAATTTGTTTTAGGAAGTAAATTTGAATAACCCGGAATTTATCCTGGGGTCAAACATCCTGCATGTGATAGAAAATAAATTCATTACACAAAAATAGAAAGGGGCGCAAAAAAGGATCTCTCTTATCAACAGATTTGTTAACAAGGATATCATAAGTGAACTGGGGGCCGTACCAGGATTTATTGTTAATAATCTTCAAAAATATATCATACACAAATGAGACTGTGTGGACGACAGGCACAGAAAGAAAACTACAAAACCTCCTAGACAAGATAGCAGACGAAAGCAGGGAGAGAGAAAAACTAACCATCAAGACAACATGCATGTTTTTCAGCAAAGGATGTTATGTAGAAAATAATTTTCAGTCACACAAATAATTTAGATGATTGTGTATTTTACAACATATTAATTGATTAGTTTACGTTCAAAGTTATTATTATTATTATTATTATTATCATTATTTTATTTCCTTTGATATCTGGCGTTTACACATTTCTTTCCGGGTCCCGCCCAGGGACCTAAGGTTAGAAATGGCATCATGACACTTTCCACTGAAAAAAAAAAAAAAAAAAAAATTTTTTTTTTTTTTTTTTTTTTTATATTATCATTATTATTATTATTATTATTATTATTATTATTATTATTATTATTATACATGAATTCGTAGGTGCACATTCGTTGTGTTTATGCATAACGTATATTGGTCGAAGTTATGTTTAATTTATAGGTAAATATGGGTTTGGTTTACACTTTAGTCTATCGTTACCCATTGACTGAATCGGTGCCTCAGTCATTACATAAAAAAATGTCGGGGTAATGCATGAGCCTATAGATACACATTGGCCGGATATATGCATAAGTCAATGATTAAACTTTGGTTGGTTATATATTTGCTGTTGGTGGGTGGTTATTAGCAGAGTTTTATACTTCAGTCAATAGCATACCATTGCTTCGTTTCATACTTGAGACTATAGTTACACATTGTGCCGGGTTTAATCATAAGACTCTTGGTGCACATTGACCTGATTTAAGCATGACTCGATAAATAAACTTTGGTCGGGTTTATAATAGCCGTCCATACCTAGGGTTTTATACTTCAGTCTTTTGGCTAACCTTGGTCGGGTTTAGACTTGGGTTTATAGATAAACATTGCTAGGATTTATATGTGAGTCTACCGTTACATATTGGTCGGATTTATACATGAGTCTGTGGGTAAACATTGACCGGATGTATGCATAAGGTTTTAAGTATATATTTTGACTGGGTTTATATTTTGTTCCGTTTATACTTCAATCTACAATTAAACACTGATCGGGTTTATATTTCAGTCTCTCCTCACATATTGGTCGGCTTTATCCATGAACCTATGGCTATACATTGATTGAATTTGTGTTTAATTCCATAGGCCATTTTTGGTTCAGTTTATACTTGAGTATATAGATACACATTGTTCGAGATTATGCTAAAATATGCATACAATGTCTAGATTTATTGTTACGTCTATAGGTAGCTGATTGTCGGGTTTATAGTAAAGTATACATACACACACAGACACACACACACACATATACATATATATATATATATATATATATATATATATATATATATATATATATATATATATATATTTAAATATAAAAGTGGACATGGAAGTCAGCACTTAGAGGCGACAGTCTGTTTCATGCTAGTACAATCGCCTGACGATTGCACTAGCATGAAACAGACTGTCGCCTCTAAGTGCTGACTTCCATGTGCACTTTTATATTTACACACGCTCTATCTCTGATATTGAGCACATTATCCCATAAATATAGCACACTTTAAGACTATATTTCTTCATATATATATATTTATATATATATATATATATATATATATATATATATATATATATATATATATATATATATATATAGCTACACATTTTTCGACATTATACTTGAATCTGTAAGTTGGTTCGTTTTGGGAGTGTTTTACTGCGGTACAGGTCAGCTCTCACCCCCAGGGCAACCTAGTCAGCTTTTAGAGGTCTTTTATCGTTTTCCCACAAAAAAGACGATAATGCTACTGAGACGAAAGAAAGTGAGAAAGAGTTACTGAGAGAAAATACAATAAGAGAATAGGATTTAAGAGGACGGAAAGTGGCGACTAATGTTTTATGTAACCTTTCTTGTGATGTCAACGAATACTCGTTGCCACTTTCGCAATGCTCGTTGTAGTAGAGACATTGTAATCGCAGATTACAACTATAGTACGCCCTTGAACAATACTGGTGTCAGACGCCTTCGAATAGCATTCGCACTAATAGTACTTGCTCGATAATACTCACTCGAATAGTAATCACAGTATAGTGATCTGAAGAGAAGAATACTATAGTGAATAGAGTAGAGAATAGTGATCCGTATGGTATTATAGGTTAGACTAAAAATGGAGATCCGAATAGTAATAGAGGATAGAATAGAAAAAAAAACATCAATTAGACGTCACGAGACGTTTTTTCTTTTCTTTTTTTCTTTTTATCAGCGTTTCACCCAAGCAAGGCGGGAAGCCATTAGCACGCAAGGAGTTACAGAGAGTTGGAGCTAGAGAAAATAGGAGTGATAGAGGAAAGGATGAAGAGAAGGATAGGTGACAGATCAGGGCATCTGGAGACGTCAATTGACATTACATTTGAATAGTTGGAAATTATAGCTATCAGGGAAACAAGAAATGGGGAGGGAGTTCCACAGGCGAGAGGTGCGAGACACGAAGCTATTGGAGTAGAAGAGACGGCTACATTTAACAGTTTCGACAGTGAAGGAGAGAGAGCGAGATGCCAGCCTAGTTGAACGCTTGCGTTTTCTCTATGCTCATATGATCCACTTGATTCAATAATGGGATCGCCTGTATTTGCTCACTGACGATCTATGTTCAAACCCAAGTGGCAGCGATTCATTATTCCTTTTGAAGATCGTTAAAGCAAGAAGATAGAAAGGATTTATAAAAGTTCTAGAAATCGTGGAAGTAGATATTTAAGAATTTATATGGCGGGGGTGGGGGGCATACAGTTCATCACTTGATCAAATGCATTAGTAATATTTTATTAAAATTGATCCTTAAAATTCTTATGTATTCGACTTTTAAAAATGGTCTCCTGTCAAACAAGAAAAAATAAGTATCAATAAGTGTCCTTCTGCAGGAAGATAATTAGATAGTTTTCTATATACCAATGTAATTAGTTATCTTTTTATTCATACATTACCTAACACGTGTTGTAGTTTTCTCAATCTGTATTTCCGATTGTTCATATTTCTTTACCTTCAACTTGCTACGCAGTAATAGGAGTGGAACATTAATTTATATCCTTCTTGGGACCCCCCACGCCATTTTATTGAATGCAGTCGCAGGCATCTTGTTTCATTCAATTTTCGAAATGTTAGGATTAAATTTTTACGGGATAAGAAATCAAAATTTATTTGTAGGCTTTGATTAGATGACATTTCCAACAAAAGTGGATTTCATTTAAATTACACTATTTTCTGAAACCATCGAATAAATATTTATGTTTTTATATATGGACATGCGCCTCTAAATATACGAGTGTATGTATGTGGGTATGTATATATCACGCAACAGACTTTCAAAACTTGTGAGAAAACAAACCTTTTGAGTAAACAAAACTTGTTCTAAAAGCGTATGTGTATCTGTATATACATATATATGGTTGCTGTCGAATCACAAAGCGAGTATGACCATCACTGACATGCCCTGCCCTTCAGTTAAAATGGCCCTTCCACTACACTGCATTCATCGGTTGTGTGAACGACCGTAGGTCATAAAGCCAGGCATCGATCGGCATTTTCTGTCCCATAGGTGGCGTATCAAATCATCTCAGGGTCATGAAAGTTGACCATGATCATCATCACTTCCAATCTGCCCTTTCATATGCCTTGACAGGCCCGAACTGGACTTGCACACCCTGGTGCAGGTCGGGAATTCAGAGCCATTACGAAATCGTCATATGCAATAGGCTGTTTCTATTGGTGTGACTGAACAGACCCACCCTGGACAGACGTATCCGATTGCATTGGGCACGTGGCCAGGATGACATATCATGGTTATTCAGGGATTCCTTCCAACCCCCACTCTTCAGTCCTGCATATTTTTTGATGCCTCATGGAAGACGCCGTCAACAATACCAGCTCTCCAAGAAATCCGATCTTCAGCCAGAGTCTCGCAGTTATCCAGACTAATATTGCACTTGTATATAGACTCTTTAAAGCAAATCTTTGTAACGAATTTTGGGCTTGTCCTGGTTGTATATTTCCCATTTCCAATTCTCCATACATTAATTGTTTTGGAATTCTGTCGTCCACCATACGGACAGCAAGGCCCGTCCTTTGCAATCTGTGCTTGTGTATGTGCTTCCACAGAGAGTGAATTGGCCCTTCGTAGAATAACAGTACCAGGGGTGTCTGACATCCAGTGCATTTCAATCACAGACCGAAGGAAATGTTGATTAAAACATTCTCAGTTTAGCCATGTCTCAAATGAGTGTAGCAGAGATGACATAATGCATGCATTATATATTTTATTTTTTGTCTGCTTTTTATGCCTTTCTGACTCCAGACACGGACCTTGAGTGCTGCAAATGCATCGGAGGCCTTCTTAATGCTATCACATCGTCAAGAGAGCAGTGGCAGTTGAGGCTGCTACCCAGGCATATACGTATATACCTGCAGGCATACATACGCTTATGGTGACAAGGTTTGTAAGTCTGTTGTGGGGCTAATACATAACATGACTGTATGCAGGAACAGGCTATTTTCCAACATAAGTAACATGATCATTATGCTTGTCACGTGTGCAAGAGGGGTTGTAATATTGAAGCTGGCCTTAGGGATCACATATGGGCATTAGCACGAGTAAGAATGATTGAAAAAAAATAAAATTCTTGATGAAAAACACAAAATAAGCTACCAAGTGGAGAGATGGTTTACTTCTGCGAAGACGTGACAGTCATCATATATATGTAGGCGTGTATGTAGTCATATCTATGATTTTTTGAATATATATATGACTTTGTGCATTGATGTGTCTATGTTCGTGAAGATCCATGAACATATATATATATATATATATATATAGATAGATAGATAGATAGATATGTGTGTGTATGTGTATGTGTGTGTGTGTGTGTGTGTGTAAGCAAGAATCTGTACTTATCTTTTTTTTGTGTGAGGAGTGTCTCTTGAAAACGTGAGTGATTAAGGCTCTCCATAACTTGCTAACATTTGTAGCTCTTTTCAATATTTGTCTACTTACTGCCGCACAGCTGACCATTTTACTACCCTCCATTTAAACAAGCACGTTAGGGACCATACACGCTGATTCCCTTATCGTCCTTGCTTTCCTGTGTCAAATTTTCCAAACCGTCTCCCTTCTTTGTGGATCAAAGATATTTCAGCTGTCTTTTTCCGATTCTTCTTAGAATAATGAGATCCAAAATTTCCTACCAGCACAAGCTTCACAACGATAAGCAGACGAGACCATATTGGAAGTAGACACGGAAAGAAAACGGCAGTATCCCCGATACAAGATTGTGAAGGGAAGTGATAAGAAAGGAATAATGTTAAATTATAAGAAGGCAGAATTTATTTTCAGTAAAAGGAAAACAAACTAGATGTGAGCTAGAAATTAGAGATGTCAAAATAGAACTAGTAAAAGAATTTAAATAGCTGGGAAATGATTAAAATGTTTCACTGAAATACGAAGGAGTAGTTGAACACCGAAAGATAGCTTTTTAAAGCTGAACAAAATATTAAGAAACAGGTAGTTTTTATTAGAAACAAATAAGGCATTGCGGAACTGTTATATAATGACAGTTGCCATTAATTCGCCTGGAGCCATTTTTAACCATAGAAAACAGTTTTATCCTGCGTTCGACATTCCTGAATGAGTCAGATTCCTTGCATGACATTGATATGAGAGGCTAGATCTAGTATGACTATTCCAAAACATGAGTCGATGACATAATACCAAATAAAATACCTCAAAAATATTATCATTTATCCAGTCACAAACAACCGGCTTTCTAACCTATACAAAATAACTAATTTTTTAAACAAAAACATTTTATGCCGTGACTAGACAATTTTTCTCTCCTGGATCCTATTCATAAGTTTGCCATTCGTCCTTACTTTGAATATTGCTACCACATCTGCTTCGGTGGTCTTGCTATATTTTTAGAGATTCTTGGTAAAATCCAAAGAAGTATATGCAATGTTATTGGCTCTGACCTGACATCTTGGCTTCAGTTCATTTCCACTACTGTGACGTTTCATGGAAATTCTTCTAATGAACGTTCCCCTATGGTACTTAGATTTTATGAATTTAAGCGCAGTTGAAATGGCTAGTTTAAACTGCACATTCTATGCTAACAGTTTCTTCTCTCCATTTTCTCGCTTGTGAAACTCTCTTCCATCTTCTTGCTTCCCTGTCAACTTTGACCTTCAAAATTTTAAATGCAATGTCAATCGTTATCACCTGTCTTCTTCATATTTGGCCTTTTATTGTTCTCTCTCATTAATAGTAGTTTTTTCTCACATTTTCCAACCAAATGTAACACTGTCTTAGTGATTTTATTGCCTTGTTTGGGGGGAAATTATTTTTTTTTTAAATAAAAAAATTACTAGAATACTCGAAAAGAAATATTTCCTATTCTTTTCTACAGAAACTAAAAGTAATTACACCATTTGCTTCAGCTACAACAGCACTATAATGATAACTAATCCTCACCACTGCCTCTGTAGTTTTGCCAGCAAGGAAAAAGAACTTCCTCATAACATTCTGCATCAGCGGAGACGCATCTCTTTTCCCAGCAGGAATGGTATTGTCATCCTAAGGAAAATGTCGGTTTTAACCTCATTTCGTCAGCCCAAACAGATGTAAGTCGGAAGTTATCAAATCCGAAACACATGTCATAGAACATTCGAGCCAAATTTTGAAATGAGATACATGCTTTCCAAACTGATGCCGTGTGAAATGTTGTCGTCGTCTCCGGCCTCGACGTGAAAACGCCGGGTTTTGTTTAATCAGAGTTTAAATATAATGGTCAGAGTTGACCATTACATTTCAACTCTGCTAAATCCACGACGATCATGCCTTTCCAAACGGCTAATGGCTGCGTTTTGAAATTTTACGTTGACGGAGAAGCCGCATGTCGCCTTTCAACGTCCCTTCACTAGTCACAATGCGCCCCAGGAAAATGTCAGTTCCGCTCATTCCGTGGGTCAGAAGGATCAGATATTGGTTTTGTTTTTTGGTGTTTTTTTTTTGGGGGGGGGGTATTTTTTTTTTGTAACTTTTTATTTTCGTTTTCGCGTCAGTATCCGTGGGAACCCCCGGTACCAAATGAATTGAAGTCGGCAATCAGCCTGGTGCTCAGTTCAGTATTCAACGAATGTTCATGAACGGATTTTCTTTCGCATGTGTGCACGTATGTATAGTGACACACTTCTTCTTCCTAGCATATCAACGGGATTTTGTCAGACTGTCGGTCGGGTACTTTTCAAATGAATACCAAACATTGATGGTATTTTGGCAGGAAGGTTCAATCTCTTCAAAACTAACATGAAGCTGCCTATGACGTTTTCATCCAACATGAAATTACAGGTTTTTCTTTCGGGATGCAGAATTAATTTCAACTCGGAACTAATTTCAACTCGGAACTATTCAAACGAAATTAAAATTTAATTTATTGATTTCCTTACATTTTGATCATTAACGGCTTTTTGAACGAGAGTTTTTACAAAAAAACAGCTAAGCAATCTACTGTTCTTGCTGCAAAGAACATCGCATTTTTATAGGATCAGATTTAAATGAATAAAAGTAAATAAAAAAAAGTACTACTTTATACATTTGCAACAAAAAAGAATGAAAGTTGCAGAAAAGATGAATTCTGAATGATCTACTAAGGATTTTTAATGCTAAATTAAATAATTAACACCAACTCATTGCATTTTGGTTAGGAATTCACGGAAATTGACAACTTTAATTTTAAATTGAGTTGAAATTAGTTCCGGGTTGAAATTAGTTCCGAGTTGAAATTAGTTTCGAGTTGAAATTAGTTCTGTCACTCTTTCTTTCAGATCAAATTGGGTATATATGTTTAAGCGCATGTAAATACCGAAATAAGTACATATATTAGTTCATATCAATGCATATTTGGTCATATATATGCATATTTATATGCTTCTTTCTCCCTCTCTCTCTCTCTCTCTATATATATATATATATATATATATATATATATATATATATATATATATATATATATCGACTTCACCATTTCATCGCTGTCTATTTTTAATATATGTATATATATATATGTATATGTATATATATATTCCTTCCGTATTGTCTGATAAGCTTAATCAAATTATCGTTGAAAGACGAAAGTAAAACACCATATTGATACATGTTTAAATCCAATCTAAGCTTTCGGCTTATATAAGCCATTATCAAAAATGACAATTTCAATAAATCAAACAACACACAGACGAAACTACAATGATAGTCCGCCCTTGCTCTTTGAATGAGCTCAAAGTAACGACAAACTCGTATTTACGAGACAAGGAAGCGAAAATCGCGTCGCAGCTCGTGACGTCACACATGATCACGCGATATATATACATGCATATACCTTAATAATTTCATGTCTATCTATCCCAGTCATTTGATATATAACTATCTATGTGTGTGTATATGTATGTGTGGGTTTGTGCATTTATGTGTGTCTGCCTCT
>OZ038486.1:97070907-97098407 GCA_964036315.1 Acanthosepion esculentum | reverse complement strand
ATTACTTTATATTAAAATATACTTTATATTAAATCTGTGTATATATTAGTATTATTAGTATATATATATGTGTGTGTGTGTGCGCCCCTGCGTGTGTGTGTAAACATTACTTAATATATATGAATATATTAAATATGTTATATATATTAGTATATATATATATATATGTGTGTGTGTAATCATTACTTAATATATATGAATATATTAAATATGTATATATATATATTAGTATTATTATCTTAAACATTACTTTTAGGGTATATGCATATTTGAATAGACGCTTCCTTAATTTTAAATAGTATTTTATTTTGCCCATCAGACTGAACCAGGTATTAATGTACAATAACTTTTTAATATATTTATACTAAATTATTTGCTATACATTTTATCTGTCTCAGTGTTTTTATATACATTCTATCTATCTAGATAATTCTACCTCTGTAGATAGCGAGCACAATCATTTTATATCTATCTTTCTACGTCTGTCTATTGATATCTATATTTCTAACCAGATCAGTTCATATATATCAATCTATCTACCCATCTCATTCAATTAATATCCATATATATATATATATATATATATATATATATATATATATATATATATATATATATATATATCGATCTTTATATGATGCATAGGTAATATTTTCTTCTCTCTTTCTTTTAATACATTGTCTAGGAGTTCCTGCCATGTTCTTTCTGTGTCTGCCAGGACAACGAGTTCTTTTCCGCTGAATAATCCTTTCTCTTCAGATGAATAAAACGTGATAGAAAAAAACTCTCCTATTGTAACGAGAGGAGACCTAGGGAAGAAAGATTTTTTTTCTCCTATTAACGTTTCTCTCGTTATAGTAATTCTTATGACCATGATATAACAACACCGATTTTTCATAGACGTAACAGAATAGCTGAATGGAAAAAGAATAACAAACATGCTTAGTTCTCAGAGAGGTTTATAATCAAACTTCATAGTCAAAATTAGATATATACACATATATAGGTGTCCCGCGCAGAGAAACTATAACATATATGCTACAAGAAACAGTGTGCTAGGAACCATACTTGTAATATATGCTGAAAGGAAACTAGAGTTACGGGAAGATTCTCGGGAACCTGGTTAGGCCATGTGTTTTTTTGTTTTTTTTTTGTTTTTGTTTTTTGGGGTTTTTTTTCTGTAAGACCTGCCGCTAGGGGTGTCCTTCTTCTCTGGGCTCTACTGCACATCGACAATTTATCTCCTAACGTCATTCATCGGCCGTCACATGATTCATGTGACTATCTCAGCGAAAGGGAGATAATCGTTTTTGTAAACCAAGACTATTTATGTATACGTGGTAATCTCGATTTCTTTCCTCGAGTAGGCGCTGTAGTCCCAGTAAATGTTTTGACTAATCGTATAATCTTTCCAATATAAATCAAGTGTTTCTAGCAATTCAAATAGGCTTTTGTATCATATCATATCAAGAGCTTTTACGTGCACTTTCAAACAGATCATTTCGCATTTGTATCCCTAGTTCTGAAATAAATATAATGATAAATATTACATTTTCAGTTGTTTCTACTTGTGGTCCAATTCTCGTTCGCATTCTATTTATCAGAATCCCAAAGATAACCGTAGTAATGTACCTCCTTCATCTTATTGTTTGATGGAGCTTGCACTCATCTTTACATGGCTTCTATGAGGTCGGATATGCTAAAGTCGCCCAAGATATCTTATCTTATTGGCTTTTATTCTTACTAATCTTCCGCAGCTCTGTATCGATACGTTTTTTTTTCTCTGGAATTTTTCTGTTTTGTCTTTTTTCTTCTTCTTTTTCTTCTATTCTTCGCCCGTCTCCTTTTTCGCAACTTTAAAATCGAAAACTGAAAAAATAAATAACTACATAAACAACCAAAATGACAATAAAATAAGCAAAATAAATTAATCCAAACAAATTACCAAATCACACCTGTTAGAATAGACGTAATATAATAAAAAATAAGGAACAAAATCAATAAATAAAGTAAATAATAAACAAAATATTAGACTATAAAAAATCAAAAGAAAACATCGGACGAAAAATAGCTATAACTGTTATATAACGATAAAAAAAATGAATAAAAATAATATACTGCGTTACTTAAAAAACGAAAACCAAAAAGAGAAAATATACAGTGTAATAAATAAATAACGACAAGTATAATAAATTGATCTAAATACATCCAAATATATAAATAAACTAACAACCGATAACGATAAACTAGCCGTTTAGAAAAACCAAATAAAGATACTCAATCCAAATAAATAAATTAAAAACTGTTCCCGCCAAAAAATAATAGTCAGAACAAACCACAACAATCAACCCCAAAATTCAACAAATAGCTTTATCTTCCCAAACAAAAACAAAACTGTTAAATAAGCTATATAAACAAACACCAATCAAAATAAAAATAATAAATAAATAATATATAAGATAAAAAATAAATAAAAACAAGCAAAATAATTTGACCCAAATAAATAAATAAACGACTTTCAGTAAAATAGCCGCCATAATAGACCACCCACAATAAGCTATATAAACAAATTTTTACTACGTTAATAAAAACACCGATCAAAATAAATAAAAAATAAATAAATAAAAATAAAATAAATAAAAAGGATAAAAAACAAAAATAAAATTAAATAAAAACAAGCAAAATAATTTGACCCAAATAAATAAATAAACAAATAAACGACTCCCGGTAAAACACCTGCCAAAAATGACTACCCACAATGCACCACTGACCCGTATATATAAATAGCCGAGAAAAATAACAGCACTCCTGGCCCGATGATTGCATATAGCATGAAACAGACTGTCGCCTATAAGTGTTGACTTCTATATTCACTTATATATATATATATATATATATATATATATATATATATATATATATATATATATATATATATATATATATATATATATATATATATATATATATATATATATATATAAGGTCGGAAGCAGTCCGGACCAAACGGTGACACAGGTTCGATTCCTGCCGGAGTTCACATTGTGTTTACTAAGTTTTATCGAGTGTGCAGGCCAATAAACTTACTACAAATTGTATGAAAAATAACTTTTGACGCGCGTGTGTGTGTGTGTGTGTGTGTGTGTGTGTATATATATATGTATATATATATATATATATATATATATATATATATATATATATATATATATATGTATATATATATATATATATACACAAATATATATGTATATATATATTTGTGTGTGTGTGCATACGTTTGTGTTTATGTGTGTGTGCGCGCGCGCGTGTGTGTGTGTGCGCGCATGTGTGTGTGTGTGTGTGTGTGTGTGTGTGTAAACAGGAGACAAAAGGTTTTATTATTTGGTGAAGAACTAATATAAAGAGAATTAATCCAAACTGGTCGGTTCTAATAAAAAAGATTATATATATATATATATTCAGTTTAAACATCAAATAATAAAATCCACTGGGCCATAATATAATTCAGGTTCTTTTTTCAGTCAAAGTTTTACCCTTTTTATTATCCTGTTTTTTTTTTGTTTTTGTTTTTTATTTTGTACTCTGCGCTCTTTTCATGTGTTTTGTGTTCAAGCCATTGACATTGACCGATATTAACGATTTTCCTATGATGGATGGTTTTAAGGAACGATACAGAGATATGAACTGTTGCAAAACGAAAACATCATTGTTTAAGAGTACTATTCACGTTTCGCTGAATTTCCATCTTTTCCTTTCTTCTGGCCTGCCAGTGTTTTTCTCTTGTCTAACCATTTGTAAATGTGTCAGAATCAAAAAGATATTTAAGAAAAAAAACTGTTACGCCATTTTTACTTGAAAATATATATGATCAACATTTTGGATGAATACAAACTTTCTTTATCTGTTACAGCAAAAACCTTGAAAACCCGTAAGCATATTTGGAAATGAAACGGCAGAAACTTTGCGATGACAACAAAGATGAGTACAATAGACCGCATATAAATTGTGTACATAATAGCGTTTGACAAAGTTTTGATTTTATTTAAATTTCATTAACCTTCATTCTTATAAAACTCACTTATTCTATAGATATCTACTTTAAAAAATATATTTGTTGTTTAGCTTTTAAGGTAATGATTATAGTAACCCTGATATAAAATTTATCTTGTTCCTGTGTATGATAGAGGTTGCCCAACTTGAGAATAACATAAAGCTCTAAACATACAAATACCATACTTGTGTAATTTACAATACTAGATTTTTTTTGGCAAAACGCTGACGCGAGTTGAACTCATCGCAGTATTTTGTAT
This sequence comes from Acanthosepion esculentum, assembly GCA_964036315.1. Lineage (NCBI taxonomy): Eukaryota > Metazoa > Mollusca > Cephalopoda > Sepiida > Sepiidae > Acanthosepion > Acanthosepion esculentum. Next base: position 97,094,094 of record OZ038486.1, on the reverse strand, counting down.
TGTTGAAGTTACAGCTAACAGTTTTGTCGAGAATTACTAACTGTACGTTTCGTTTGCGTTTTCACAAACCAATCAATGACATTTGAATAAACTGATTTCTTTGGAAAATACTTTGACAAAAACCTTACTTCGCGGTTTCATAATTTACTTAATTTGATTTTCTTTTTGTAGGACTTTATCGTATACAATTGTTATAGTAATTTACCGATACAGGCATGGTCTATCCCAGCTATAAATAAGAGCAGGTACTGCCTTTTGGAAGAGGGTAGTTTCCAGCAGTCAGCTCTGATAGTCGGACCGAATATTCTTGATGTAACACTCTCGTTAATATTACTTTTTTCTGTTAATATATTTGTTTAATTTAATTCCTCTCTGGTGTCTTTATTTCTGGCCCTAACAAGGCCAAAACAAATACGATTATGGGACATTAAATTATGTCACTTAGAATCTTCCGTAATTTACTTTGGCTTTTCAGTTAACCTAATGATTAACAATTTTGAAAATCTAATATTTTTACTTTTGTTTATAAATTCTGGCTGCTAAATATAAAATCCTCATATTGATAAAGTCAGACAGAGGACGAATCGCGTCGACCAAAATAAGGTTTCCTTTTGTTTTACACACACACATATATATATATATATATATATATATATATATATATATATATATATATATATATATGGATGGCCTTAATAATGCATGAAAGAGACTATCATCACTCTTTGATCTCTCTGTCTAATTTTATATTTTATATGTTTACATACGCTTTATCCCTGATATTCAGCTCTTGTAGCCATAATATAACATATCTTAGAACTATATACACACATATATATATATATATATGTATATATATATATATATATATATATATATATATATATATATATATATATATATATATATATATATGTTTTGATAATTTATGCATGGTCACTCCCAGCTATAAATAAGAGCAGGTACTGCCTTTTAGAGGGGGGTAGTTTCGAGCAGTCAGCTCTGATAATCGGACCGAATATTCTTGCTGTAACACTCTCGTTAGTATTACTGTTTTTCTGTTAATATATTGCAACTTTGTGAAGTGTTTGGCCTTGTGAATTGTTTATAGTTCTCGCAAACGCAGGGCGAACTAAAAACTGGATTATTGTATATAAATACTTAAAGAAAACATATGCAACATACAATATTGCATTTTTATCATTCAATTGTTTGTTTTAAATAGTGGGAGTTTTATATTAAATAATAAAACTTAATTTAAAAAATAATAATCAAAATTTATTGTACTAAGGTACGCACACTAGTAAAAACAACTGTACATTGTACTTCCTTACTTGTTTTCACGTCTCCCCCAAAATTTCGATCGTTCAATGTCTGGGTATTATAGCGGACGAACGAACTAACGGAAGTCATATAACTTTATATATAGATTAAGTGTTTGTGTACTTCTGAATACCTGAATGAAAATGACCAAAGAAGTCTTTTAACATCTTTAACATTTCTTACGTTTATTTGAAAAGAAACATTGTTGACTCCTTTCTTGGGATTATTTTTTGTTCTCTGAGAAATTCGTGAACAAAAGATAGATAAATGAACCAACTAAAAACGAGATTGCCTCTTTAAACACAGGAAATATCTCCATAGATTTCAAAGAAATTTAATCGAGGATTTCTACGAAAGAAGGCATTTTATTTAATTTAATTACTTTCTGTTTATTGCTTTAGTCTTTATTATTTTAAAACAAAATTTATTTTCTCATTGGAAAAGAAAAAATTCAGGTTTACTTGTTGTTTAAAGTTTATGCGGCCATTGATCGTGTGTTGTATTATGCGTGGAACTTTCGCGAGTAGAAATAGAACAATTTAACCTTCTTTTTTAATCCCTCATTTTTTAGTTTTAATTATCTCTTCATCATCTTCCAGCTTGAAACAGAAGTCATTTTTTCTTTTTTTAGAAAGATCTCGAAATTTCTTCTTTTTTAAAATTTAATAGCTTCCCTGGTTTAATTCTGATTGAATAACATGTTTAACCCGATAATCTTCAACGGGTGCTCTGGTAACGCGTTTGTTTCTGTCAGTAATTAGTGATCTAGTCCTGTTTAAGGTCAACTTCCAAGTACTCAAATCGTTAACAAGTGCAATGGAATATATTGCTCATATGATGACGATACATTGTCTTAATCTTCATAATGCTCTTTCATGTTATAATTCGTTTTGACAATGATGTCTCATACTCGTTAATATCCTCTTTGCTAGTATAAAAAATACCAGCGTTTTTATTATTTGTAAAGGTTCATATTTGCTCTTGTCTTCGTTCCAGGAATAAAACCCTTGTTTCGTAATATGAGAAAGTATATTATAATTATACGACTAGTTTTATATAAGTGTATCGATGTTAAAATTTAGATTGGCGTGGTCTGATCAAATTTCGTACAAATAGACTTGGATGATTTGTAAATTTTAAACCACTCCAAAACAAAACTGCGCTCATTTAAACAGCATAGAAAACCTTTTCTGTCTGCCATCAACATGCTTGACGCTAAACCCCAGAAGAGCAACACACTTCTCCTGCGTGGCCTCACGTTTTCAACGACTTGAAGTGGAGCGACTACATAGAATCAATAGGTGCATCTCCTGCAAAGTAAGCTGGGTCACTGTGTCGTGCCAGGAAATTTTTCTCGAGCATCTTGGACATTTACAAATCTACCATTAGTCCGTGCATTGAATACTGCTGCCATATCTGGTATGAAGATCCTGCTATTCATCTCGAGGTTCTTGACAAAATCCAAAGAAGGTACTGTCATGAAATCGATTCAGACCAGGCATCTCGAACAGGCATCTCGACATCAGTCATTTTCTTACCGACGTGACATGGCCCTCTTCTGTCTTTTCTACAAATAATTTAACGGCAACTGCTCTGACGAGCTTTGTCTTCAGGTGCTCCGACTACATGAATTTAAGCGTTGCTCCCAGATTGAAATTTAGGTCCCACAAGTTTATTGTTTAAATAGCTAATTGCAATCGCCCTCATCTACTCCAACAGTTTCTTTTCTCGCATTTCGCGCCCGTGGAACTCCGCCCCGTTTACTTGCTTCCCTGATAACTACAATCTGCAAAAATTTAAATGCAATGTCAATCGCCATCTTTCTTCGCGTTCATATTTTGTCTTTTGCAGAATCCGCCCTATATTTCGTGTTTTCTCTCTTTGTAGCAACCCCCACTGCGTACTAGTGGCATTCCAGTGAAATGATTAAAAAAGATTAATAACAGGGTAGAGTTGTCTCTTTTTCATTGACTGGCTACCGCTGCCAGAGAATAAGATCTCTGAATACAAACCATGAATAAGGAACTGGATATGTAAATTACCGTAGGCACGCTAGGCGTAATGAGGATATCACTGTATATCGCACAAGGTAGTCTACAGGGTTAAGAAAGATATTTTTTCCCAGTAAATGAAGATAAATTCTTTATTTAAGTGCATAATCAATTTGCTAAGTGTTTCTAACTGGAATATCAATGTTTATATTTTATTTATAATTCCTAAGATGCCCTTTAATCAATGGAATACAAAAGGAATGAGGACGAATCGACTCTGTGGACGCGGCAGGGCAAGTTCTAGTTGCAAAGATATGGACTGATGGAAGTAAGGAATGTAGGTCGACTGACCGACTGCTATGGAAATATCAATTATTTTAAAATAACAATGATTTTTACAAATACAAGTCTTACTATTTAACCCATAGCTGGAGGAAGAGATGTACTCATACGTTTCCCAAGAGGATTTGCGCGAAAGTGAATGCAAGCCATCCCGACATGAATTATAATTCAGCTCTCTGATTTCTAATTCGGAGGTGCTATCCATCCCCGGATTATCTCCAACAGGCTATCTGTGGCTTTATGAGTTAGGAGATTATATGTTCTCCTTAATCCTTAACCTTAAATTGTTATTCTTTACCTTGTATTCACAACGCAAGGCTGCGCAAGCGATTCTCGAGATATGAGAGATTTCACATATGTAAATCTAGTTCATTTGAACTAATACAAAAGAAATTTATCGAACTTATTTCCTAAAGATGAAATCGATTCACGTCGCTCTGTTCGATTGACATTGAGTAGATAAATGTCTAGCGGACCAAATAAGTGTCGAATCGAATCAACATGACTTTAGTTGACAGACAGTAAATATGTAAAAAAAAAAATTAATTTCGTACAAAATAACGAAGAAAAAGTGGACAGGTTTACAATGTTCTTTACGACTAAACATTTAATTCTTTTCGGAACATGAGAAAAAATGTGATTAATATCGAAAAAATCGTTCTTAAACAGATATCGAATGTTGGAGTTGATCGAAGTTAATACATTTTAATTAACTGAAACTATTCTAATCATTATCGACCGGACCTATAGTTAATCTGTTATAAACTGAAAATAATACCACAAAATCTAGAAAAAAAAGCCATTGGCCAGATTAATAGCAGATTATAATATCGGTTTTAACTGAATGATATAAAACTTAAAGTTTTGACATGCATTTTTGAAGTTTACAATCAGGTTTAAAATCGATATATACAAGTAATTAATATTATTAATTTTACTGACTATCCATGTTTTATGAGGTAAGCGTAAGGAGACACATATACAGCCTCACTTACATCAATGCTATTTAACGCTAACCAATCAGTTCGCGTCTGAATGCTTGTTTAGCAGGACTTACCTTGCAGTGGTTCCCAACCTTTTTTACATGGCGGCACACTATTGAGTTCTTTAAATTTTTGCGGCACACCTATCACAAAAAATAAATATTTTCCACTCATAAAGCCTTTTTGCAATAAAATAATAAAAAACAAAGAATATTATTTAAGAAGAATTTTTATTCAGATAAATCAACATATCGTGTATTCAATATCGGGTATAAAAGAATAATGGTGAATATCAGTGTGACAGTTGTGCCTGGTGCTTCTTGACTACTGCTGCAATATTTAGGCGAATGTGAGAGAGACACATTCTTAACTCTTCTTCAATATTTTTAAGTCTTTCACGTTTTTTGTTTTTATGTTGTTTAGGTAAGAAAATCCCTGTTCAAATAGGTACGAAGTTGAGAATTGCAGAAATAACAGAAATCCAAAAGGCGTCCAATGGCAGTTCTGCGTACTTCAATTTGAGACCACGATCGCTGGAAAGGCTTGCTAATTCTTCCTCTTTACATAACTCAAAATTGATAAGGTTGATGACTGATAAATCTAGAAATTCTGCGATTTTGAATTAAGCGGTGTCATCATGATTATGAAATTGAATGTCTTTATTAAACAAAATGAAATTAAATGGCTTCTAGGTATTATCTCTTCGCGGCACACCAGAAATCATTCCAGCGCACACTAATGTGCCGCGGAACGGTGGTTGGGAACCACTGCTTTAGAGTAAATTAAATCTGGTCCTTTCAGTATACTTTATTTAACCAATCAACGCTCGCGTATACACACATACACAGATATACATACATATATATGCGTGTGAGGTTTGTTTATCTTGTGTTTGTGTCATCGATAGCTTTTATAACAAGTATAGCTGAACTTAATTTCTTAAATGTGTGGCAAAGAACTTCGACCCTTGTGAAGGGGACAGTAATTACATATATACATATACCGAAAAGTGAAATTTCAAGGTGTCTTTCGATATGATTCGTCCGGGAATTACGAACCGTAAATCCTTTTGATGCTGGGAACGAAAATAGAGAGAAACGAGCTACATTTACGATATTTATTGACCTTTTATTTCCGGAAAGAAAACAATGAAAAACGGACGCTGTACAAAGAGAAATACATATATATATATATATATATATATATATATATATATATATATATATATATATCGCCTGACGATTGCTCTAGCATGAAACAGACTGTCGCCTCTAAGTGCTGACTTCCATGTGCACTTTTATATTTACACACGCTCTATCACTGATATTGAGCACTTTACCCCATAAATATAGCACACTTTAAGACTATATATATATATATATATATATATATATATATATATATATATATATATATATATATATAGTATTAGTAGTAGTAGTAATTTTATAAGTATAAGTAACTACACTCGTTTCGGAAAACCTTCGGTTTCTTGATTTGCAAATAATCAAATCAATACCGAAAAAAAAAAGGTATAAAAAAGTAAAAGCCAAGAACATGAACCCCTGTCGAAAACAATCTTTCTGCATGCAGGTCCAAAGCCCAAAGGAAAAAAACACATACGCAACTAACTAAATAAAGTGCTCAATACAATAAGTAGAGCAGGCCTATATATATATATATATATATATATATATATATATATATATATATATATATACTGTTTTAAAAACAAGGAATTTATTAACGGTAATAGTCACTAGGGCCCTTTCGTCCAACATCTCATCAGGAGAAAATCGTTGGAAAAATTGATAAATTAAACGAAAAGAACAGCAACGAAAATGAAGAGCAAAATAATAAGGGGGAAAACACGCTAAAATCAATAACGTATAAGTAAACTGCGTCTAGAGATTATATGCAAGTTATGAATTGGTATAAAGAGTTGCGTCTTTAATGTTAAAAGTCCTTTTATGATGTTGTTTAGATTCTACTCAATATTATTAACTTAGATATATAGTGATAGAGAAAACTATTGTAGTTGGTTGGAAAAAATTTTACTAAGTTAACAAAACAGACTAATTTGACTGTCAGTAGTTTAATTGCAACTATTTATTTTGATACTTTTACATTATTATACCTTGTAAAACTAATGTAAAAATAATATGAAAAGATTTCAGAACAAATTCGTCAATTTCTTAAAGGAAAAACATAAAAAAAACATTTTATTTTAAAAATAAAAGATATATTAACAAAAATAATAAAAACCACCTAAAATTTATTGCACAAATGCTCCTTTCTTTTCAATAACTCTTAGCATCCAATTGTTATCGTCTGATGTTAGATTTGCAATTTTAGCGGCTGGTACGTTGTTTGCAGCAACTTTAACTGCCTCCCAGAGGTCACAATTGCTGTTGAATTGCCTTCCATTAGAATAAATATCTCTCTTGAGGATGCTCCACAGGTTCTCAATGGGATTCAAGTCACAGCTATTTGAAGGCTAGTCCATAAGAGAATCTTCAACAAATCCCTTTTCTTTCAACCATGATTTAGTAAACTTTGATGCATGGCTTGGTGCGTTGTCTTGCATAAAGATCATAGAACTACGTTTGACTAAAGACTGGTTATCAAGCCATTCAAAGAAATATTGCTCTAGAAAATCACAGTAACTTTTGACATTCCTTTTAACCCCGTCTTTAAATTTAAATGGACCCCACGAGCTCATTACCAATAATCCCAGTCCATATCATGATGCCACCGCCGCCTTCTTGGGTCATATTGATTGCAAACCGATCCTTGAGCTCATCCAGGGTGGTCCTTGATTCGTCTGTAAAAAGCACTTTACTGAAATCAGTTTTCATGTATTTTTTGCCCACTGCAAACTTCTTTCCTTATATTTTTTTGTTAAAATGAGTTTCTTTATTTGATTTTTTACATCAGCAAACATCCTTAATGCTTTACACCTTGTTTCCCTTGACACCATAGGATCTCCAGCTTCGAATTGTTAAATTCCTGAATTCAGCCTGAGACTTTTTTTCCTTGGTTGAATTCCCATTTGACATTTTCTTGATGGTTCGATGATCTCTTTTCAAATCATTAGAAATTTGAAGCGAAGACTTTCCTTTGCTAATTTCTTTGATTATATAGTTCTTTTCCTTCATTGTTAGTTCTTTTTTACGAGCCACAATACTAAATTCCAGTTCTTGCAAATAATCTCTTGACACTGCAAATTGCTATAATTACTGAAAAAATACTAAATATCAATCTGAAATTGAAAATTGGGACTTAATTGTTTTAATGCTTACTCGCTATTCATAATAGCACAAATTATTTCATTGGATAACATATATCCATGAATTTTACATAAAATATTTGACAATACCTCTTTTGCATATAATCTCTAGACGCAGTTTATATATATATATATATATATATATATATATATATATATATATATATATATATATAAAAGTGAACATAGAAGTCAACACTTAGAGGCGACAGTCTATTTCATGCTAGATGCAATCTTCAGGCCTGATGCTTGCATCTAGCATGAAACAGACTGTCACCTCTAAGTGTTGACTTCTATGTTCACTTTTATATTTACACACGCTCTATCTCTGATATTGAGCACTTTATCCCATAAATATATCACACTTTAAGACTATATTTCTTCATATATATGTATATATATGAAAAGAGTCGGAAACGTGGGTCGCTACAATGTCTAGATGTCTCACAATTAACGGAAGTGATTCATTGGATTACATCTCCGTCTGCGATGCTCTGCTACAGCAATGAACGAACCTTTGAAGAGAACGATCACAGGCGATTGAATCGATTAAAGAACGTGTAACGAAAAGGACCTTGGGAAAAACAAATAGACGGTCTGCAACCAAAGAGATTGATACTGCATATTTGGTGGTATTAGAATGGAATTGTATTCCGAGGTTATTTGCAAAGATCAGACGTTAAATTCAAACAAGTAGGGTTCCTAATTCGACAGATTAAAAACAACAGTCTATGATGACCTTCCGTAATTGGCCAATTGGAATGGTGTCGTTGTCGATCGCGACGACGCTAGAACAAAAACAGGAATTACTACTTTGATTGGGATGTCCTAGCAAACTTTATTTACACCTTCGACTTACCACTTATTTTGATCCTTTCAAAATTTTAATGATACATAGAATTTAAATTTATTAGATGACTAAAAAATGAAACAAAACAAAAAAACACCTGAAAAATGCTTTCTTTTAGGATGGAATCACGAAGACTTTTCAAAGAAGTCGAAAGAAGAAAATGGCACATATTTTGTGGAATAATTCTATATATATCTAAATAGTCATTAGAAAACCCAGTGAAATTTTGTTTGCTTCCAGTACATATATATATATATATATATACATATATATATATATATATATATATATATATATATACACAAGTATAGGATTGGTTTGGTTTGGTTTATTTTGTTTTGTTTTACGGTATCTGAATGGGTTATTTAATGCCGACAAATATTTTTATTGCTGGTAATATATTGTTTTGTCCAAAATTTGTTTCCGGTAATATATTTCCTTAAATTGTTTCTGGTAATAATTTTTTTCAAAAAAGTATTGCAGGTAATAGTTGACTATTTGCCCATAGCTGGGACCCTAACAGGTGCTACGACCACGGGTCAGGGTGGACCTGGGATCACCAGTAATTAAGAGGTGGTTCCATGCTCATCAGAACCTCCTGATCAGAGGCATTGCTGCTGGATGTAGTTTAACGTCTTACCCAGGACGATATAGGATTGGTGTATACGGTATAAATTCCACTAGCCAACAAATACTATTCTTAAAAGAGTGCTCAATACAGAGTCGAGCAAATATAATTATTTATTCGAAAATAACAAATATGTTATAAAATCAATACAAAAAATAGCCATTTTGTTTCAAAACTTCTGGTGTCTTATCAAGCATATATATATATATATATATATATATATATATATATATATATATAATTTAGCTCTTCAAAATACATTTCAATTGAGCACTGTTGAGTGATAATCTAATTCTATAAACAACAGCCACCTGCAAAGCTCTTCAGTAAAATGAATGGAGTACTTTGGCTGATGGGCATTTGTTTACATTTGTAAAAGCAATACGCTAGATTTAGTTGTGTAACTCTACAGAGTGAAGATAGCTCTGACTGACACCGAATTAGATGTGTTTCAATCCTGGCTTGAGGCATTCGGAAGTCTAGTCGCACTGAGGAGCTGTGATACAGCGAAACAGTACTGTCTGTGAATGACATATATATATATATATATATATTAAACATCTTTCTTTAAATATGACGGACAATGAAAACTTAATTAATTTTTTAGTTAAGAAATATTCGATTAATTTTTTATTTAGTTTTCATGTTGTCTGACATTATTCCGTTTGGTGGGAGTATAATAACTGACCATATCACCCATTCTCCCAATCGTTTTTCGGACACTTCCTTGGCCGTTTCTTGATGTTGTTAGTTTCTTTTCATATTTTGTCTGTATGGCATGTATTATCTGTGTGCTTTTGAATTCGAGCGTTAAATCTCAGCCATGGACATTTTACACCCACCAAACGGAAAAAAAATTAATAAAAATTTTCGTTGTGCGTCATATTTAACGATATATATATATATATATATATATATATATATATATATATATATATATATATATGATATGTCCCGGAAAGGGATATATTTCATCGAAATAGCTAAGTGGTTTTGGCTACTACAACCAAGTAGTAGACGGTAGCAGGAATCGACTGGTATTCGTCGTAGTCGCAGGTAATATGCATAGGCAATGGGTGTAGACCAATAGGATAGCCAATGGTGTAGTCCAATGGGCGTTGTCATAGACTTAACCTCTGCTCTTCTGGTCACTCCGTCAGTCTGTATTTAGTACTGGCATCAGCCAATCATATTCCAGTGAGGGTGAACACAGGTGTATGCATATTCCATTATATCATTTCCCCCTGAGCTAAATTTTTCCGTGAAATTTAGCTTTAATATTTTCTCTTTTTAGGGTCTGGATTTAATCGATTAACCTTTTTCCTAAGTCTTTTTTGCCTCAATCCTCCTTGAAGTGGTGGCGTTTGACACACTGGTACCTCTGGCCTTGAGGTCGGGGATACCTCCATTGGCGAAAGTTGTCTTACTGGGACGGGAATTTCAAATGCGTCATACAAGACTTCCATTGGAATCTCTTCGGTATTTTCCGCAACCTCTGTGGTATGTCTGGGTCTCAATTGATTCCAATGTCTTTTGCACGGTAATTTTTCTCCTTTTATGTCGTATGTGATCTGACCAATTCTTTTGGTTATCACTCCTTCTTTCCAATACGTTTTTCCAGCCCTAAAGTTCTTGAAAAAAACTTTATCACCTGGCTTATACACTTTAGTAACGTGGTTTTCTTTTTTTGCAGTTTCCTTCGCCGGACTAAGCAACAGCCTGTCGAACACAGAGCGTATTTTTCTTGTAAACATTAACTCTCTAGCAATAACCCTGACGTCGTATTTGGATTTGGCGTGATTCTATATACTGCCAAAGATTTCTGAATACTTTGCTCATTCGTGTCCACGCCTTGACTTTTCTTCAACGCTAGTTTAAAGGTGGCCACGAATTTTTCTGCCTGTCCACTCGATCTAGGATGATATACTGGCGTTGTCACGTGATCGATGGACAATGATGTACAGAATTCCTTGAATTCTCTTCCCGTAAACTGCGTTCCGTTGTCGCTGATTAAAGTTTTAGGGAGTCCAAAACGACTAAAAATTTCACTAAGTGCATTTATCGTATTCGTCGCAGTTGGAAGTCTGCACTTAACAATTTCTGGCCACTTAGTAAAACTGTATACAACAATCAGCAAATACGATTCATTTATGGGCCCTGCATAGTCGATATGCAATCCAGTTCATGGGAGATCTGTCTTTGGCTATGGTTGAATCTTTAAAGGTGGATCCCTTTCGGCCAGTTGACCTTTACACTGTTTCACCACATATTCTATGTCCTGGTCAATCCTCGGCCAATATGTATGGCTTCTCATTAGCGATTTGAAATCCCTGGATGACCAGTGTGTAATTCTTTCAGAATTTTTTTCTGTAAAGTACACGGCATTACCACCCTGTCTGCGTAAAGTAATACCTGATCGCAAATTGAAAAAGGTGACACACATTCCTTTTTTAGTTTTTTCGTTTAAACAGACTTATTTTTTTAATGAAATCATCGTTCTCCGCTGCTTTTTTCACATCTTCTAGCGTAACGGGTAGTTCTCTAATAGCGTTGCATAACAGACCCGACAATTCACTTTCGTCTCTTAGCGCTGCTATTACTGTTTCTTCCAGTGGTTCCGTATATTTCGGTATTAACCTCGACAACCCATCAGTGTGACCTAGCTTCTTTGAAGGCACATATTCCATTTTGAAATTGTAATTCAAAAGAATTATACCCCAACGCTGTAGTCGATTTGCCGTGTGAGTTGGTATACCTTTTTCTGTCTTTTTTTAAAACCAAATATAGTTAACAGCGGTTTTTGGTCTGTTTGCAGAGTAAATTCTCTTCCATATATAAACCTGTGAATTTTTTTTTACAGCGAAGATTATTGCCAAACTCTCTTTTTCGATTTGGCTATAATTTTGTTCCGCGGGTAGTAACGTTCTCGAGGCATGTGCTACTGGCTTCGTAGATCCGTCCTCAAATTTATGCAGCAATACCGCGCCTAGTCCCTCATTACTGGCATCTGCCGTTACAATCATTTTCTTCTTCTGGTCAAAATGCGCCAACGATAGGTCAGTTAATAAACAGATTTTTATTTTTTTGAAAGCATCTTCGCATTCTTTCAACCATATCCACTTTGCGTCCTTTTTCACCAAATTATTTAAAGGAGCTGTCATATCATACATTTTGGGGATATAAATACTATGGTAGCATACCAATCCCAAGAACGCCTGAAGTTGAACGCCACATTATAAGGTGCTGGAATATTTTTTATAGCCTCAGCCCTTTGTGGATCCGGTTTTCTTCCTTTACTGTCAATTATTTGCCCTAAACATTTTATCATCTTTAAGAAGAACTCACATCTTTCAACACACAGCTTGAATCCGTATTCCTCAATTTTCTGAAATACTTCTCTAATATGCGTTTTGTGTTGGGCCTCGTTTTCATTTTTAATCAAAATGCCATCTAAGTATGCGAGTGAATACTCCATACCAGCCAACATTGCTTCCATAATTTGCTGGAATAGACTTGGAGCTACCTTCAATCCAAAAGGGAGACAATTTAGTTTAAAAATCCATTTATGAGTATTTATTGTCAGGTACTTTAAACATTCTTCACTGACTTTAACCTGAAGGTAAGCCTCCGAGAAGTCCAACTTTGAAAACACACTACCTACGTTCAATTTAGTAAATATATCCTCCGAAGACGGTAGAGGTTACGCATGGTCTTTTAAACAGTCATTCAGATCTGTCGAGAAATCAGCACAGACTCTGATTTTTCGATTTTTCTTTTTTATATATATGCCCAATCCGAGTAATCCTCTTTTGGTGTAAACGCCATTTTTTTCCAACCTTTCTAACTCCTCATTTATTGAGTCTAGTGCCGAAAATGGTACTTTCCTCTTTGGTTTAAAATTTGGTTTCACATTTTCTTTCAACTCGAAGTTGACTGTTTTGGGGCACAGACCGAATCCTTCTAAAAAACACGAGAGAATTCCTTTTTCAACTCCGTCATAAATTTTCCTTTACTTCGTCTTATAATTCTCTATGACGTTCACTTTGTTACAGAAAGAATTTACTGGTAATTCCCACAAATTGAATAATACTATCCAGTCTGTTCCAAAGAGGTTTACTGAACTAGGGAGCACATATACTTTCGATTTGTGAATTTTTCCCATGAACAAAATGTTACATTTTAATTCACCTCGAAACTTGAGTCTTTTTCCAGATACTACTCTGCCAATTATTTATGTCTTCGTCAATGCCGGGTAACTGATTTTTTTCCATGTTTGCTTGTTTATCACCGAGATATCACTTCCTGAATCGAGTAATAATATTACGGTCTGCCCATTTATTTTTACATTGAGGTATCTTCTTCTTTGACCCTCCTCAATTTCGTGTTTCGACAAAACTACGTTCGCTTTTTCCTGAGACTTTGATTTTTCATTTTTTTGTTTTACCCGAACTTCTATGGCCTACACGCCCACAATTATAACATTTTTTATCCCTAAAGAAACAATCCTTCTTTATATGCTGTCCACTACACGAACTGCATATCATTTTTCTTTCATTTTGTATCCACTTCTTTTGTCGTACAGTTTGTACTCGCGAAATTTTCTTCTCAATCCGAGTATTGTTTTTTTTTTACGTTTATATTTCGTTGGCATTCTTCCGTTACTTTTTGTAACGTAATCCCTGGATCTCATTCCATGATAGAGAGGATTCTTGATCTAATTTCTTTGTCGATTGGTGTCGTTAGGCCTTGCACAAAAATTAGACACTTGAACATGTCGCTTGACAACTCTTAAACGCCTCACACTGTGCGTTAACCATGACTGCGTACTTGACAAAATCATCATCATCTTGTTTAACGATATTTAAACACTTGTATCGAGTATGAAACAGACTCTTTTATCGAAAATTTTCGACAAAATTTCTACAGTTTCGCCGAATGTCATTTCTTCTGGCTTCTTTGTGAGAATTAAATTCGTGTATTTCGTATTTTCTTCCGTTCCCAACTTCTGCAACAATAAAGTAATTTTTTCCTCGTCGGACCATTGTTCGCATCTTTTCGTAAATATTGTTTCAAACCTACGAAAAAAAGCCGGAAACGTTGAACCACTGTCAGAGTCGTACTTAAATTCAGCGAGTGAATTTGAAATTCTTTCCGTCGAAAAGCATCTAGAACTGGGTTCTTTTGTTGTCCTAGATAATACGTCTTCCCAAAGTGATTTATTGTCTTTTGCCTGTTGTTCGAATAACTTTTCAAACCTTTCTTGTAGTTGAATATATTGTTGTTATTGTTGTTGGAACTTTTGTTGTTGTTGGAATTGTTGTTGCTGCTGGAATCGTTGCTGTAAAGTGACTTGTAGCACCTTAGCTAATTCCGCAATTTGTTCCATTCTGCCAACGTATTCACAAGAAAAAATATTTCCTTCAGTAGACAATTTTTTTAAAGTGCAAACAATTATCTTATTTTCTGTAAGCGTTTGTACCAGTTTTTCTGACGTTCTTCGTTAGGACGTTGTCGACTGTATATTTTTTTTGTTTTAACTTGTGAGGTCGTTTCGAATCTCGTCGCCAACTGATATGTCCCGGAAAGGGATATATTTGATCGAAGTAGCTAATTGGTTTTGCCTACTATAACCAAGTAGTACACGATAGCAGGAATCGACTAGTACTCGTTGTAGTCGGAGGTAATATGCATAGGCAATCGGTGTAGACCAATAGGATAGCCAATGGCGGAGGCCAATGGGCGTCGTCGATAGACTTCTCCTCTGCTCTCTCCGTCAGTCTGTAATTATGACTGACATCAGCCAATCATATTCCAGTGAGGGGGAACACAGGTGTATGCATATGCCATTGTATCAATATATATATATATATATATATATATATATATATATATATATATATATATATATATATACATATATATATATATTGAGAGAGAGTGAGAGTGAGTGAGTGAAACAGGGAGAATATAGTATATTGAGTGCTGGTGCTAATAAAATAGTATTCAATATATAATAAGAGTGTTATTTTTTACTACAATGATAGCATGCGCAACAGTATAGTCAGGCGATAAAATATATGGTCTGAAGATCACTTGTGATGTGAAACTGATTTTCAACATCATTCTTACGTCCACTCACTCTCATTCACTCTCACCCTTTCTTGTCTTTCTTTCTCTTTCTCTCACTCTTCATTTCTCCCTCCCCTTTCTCTCTTTCTCTCTCTCTGCACACACACACACACACACACACATATACATATATATATATATATATATATATATATATATATATATATATGAAGAAATATAGTTTTAAAGTGTGCTATATTTATGGGATAATGTGGTTAATATCAGAGATAGGGGTTATGTAAATATAAATATAAAAGTGAACATTGGTGCAATCGTCAGGCGGCCTGACGATTTCGCCTAGGATGAAATAGCCTGTCGCCTCTGAATGTTGACTTCAATGTTCACTTATATATATATATATATATATATATATATATATATATATATATATATATATATGATACAATGCGTAAATTGTTGACATTTTATATTTTTATTTTCGTCTAGGCGCATTCTTTATTTTTGATATTGTAGACTCCACAGTATAGTAGGTTCAATTTCGCACCGTCTGTGAGAATAAGATCACTATGACGCAAATCACTCCACCAGAAAATTGAAAATTGCATGCTGCCCGATTTGGCATTCGCACCGGAAGCTTCAATATGAACATTTCATAGTATTTGGATGTCAATCTCAGGAAAGATTCAGATTCTATCTATCTATCTATCTATCTATCTATCTATCTATCTATCTATCTATCTCTTTCTCTCTCTCTCTCTCTCTCTCTCTCTCTCTCTCTATATATATATATATATATATATATATATATATATATATATATATATATATATATATATAAACTATTTACATTATTCGGACTATTGGCCTCCTCTTTGTCGCCATATTTATTACAACGTTTCGGCCTTCTTCAGGTGGTTGGAATGTCGATCTGAACCTTTCATATTGCTCACTGGGGTAGACTGTTCTAATTCGATCTGCCATGTTTTAATGGATGTCAGTTATCAGTTATCTCATGTTAATTCCCCTCTCCAAAACAGCCGAAACGTTGTAATAAATATGGCGACAAAAATGATGACAATAATCCGAATAATGTAAATAGTAGATAGATAGATAGATAGATAGATAGATAGATAGATGATAATGCAATAGTCGGAATAATGTAAATAATGTAGATAATACCTCATCTCAGAAATACAGACAGATACAGAAGGTCTGAAACCTTGTATTAAATATGGCGACAAAGATGAGAACAATAGTCCGAATAATGTAAATAGTGTACATAATACCTCATGCCAGAAATATAGACAGATATATATATATATGTGTGTATGTTTATGCGTGTATGTATGTATATACATGCACTAATTAATATATTTTTATAATTAATATTTTTTATAATCCAATTTCATAATTTTAGAAGATATCACGGTTAGAAAACAGGGATGTCGACGTTTATCGGCCCAGGCAAACGAAGTTTGTGATAATTTAAGATCAAATATGGATAGGAATCATGAATCTTCGGATGGACGTTTTATCTCAAATTGAATGCGAAACGGTAAAAATTATTCTAACATTGGTTCAAAATAGTCTAATTCACGTGATACACGTCTAGCCAATGAAAATCAAAGACAAAAATCAAAATCAAAGAATTTCAATTATCATAACGCACACACACACAAACACACACACACACACACATATATATATATATATATATATATATATATATATATATGTATATATGATGAGAAAGAACAGTAAGATATTTTTTATTTTTACAAAACAAAGCTCAATGTAAATTTACAGAGCATAAATATTATAAATTAACTGATTTAAAATATGGTTTCCAAAATTCGCTTGAAGATGAAACATAACTAATGGTTTTAATTTAATTATATAATTAAATTTGAATTTTTGGATCCAGTTTTTGAAACATGGTTATTACTGTGTAGCGAAGAAACCATATATTAAATCAGTTAATTTATAATACATATATATATATATATATATATATATATATATATATATATATATATAGTAAGGTAATGAAGGCTTTGGTAATCCGTGTGGATAATTCCAAAGGTATCCAGAGAGCTCAATGTAAAACCAGAGCAAATATTAATTAAATAATTAAGAAATAAACAACTTTAAGTTTCCATGACTATGGTTTATTTCCCCAGAAAATATATTATATTATATATGGACCATCGTGTGTTGTTTTTCTTGTGTTACGAATTTCATGGCTTCAGATGCCCATGGCATTTCCGCATACAAGCAAAGAAATGCCTGCATTTTAAAGGCTGTATGTATGCTAGAGCGCGAGTTATTAATACGCTGATGTTCAATGAGTGTTCACGCTCCACTTGGCACTATCGGAAGCCACTTTTTGAAAGGGTGAAAATTAGGCACCGATAGAATTTAAATTTTTATTAAAGTCTATTCTTCAGCTTCAACCATGATATTAACACTTTCAGAGAAACTTCAAGAAACAGGAATCTCAGGAAACAAGAACTTCAACAAAAGGTAGAGAAATTTACAACTCTGAAAAGATTTTTAAAAATAACAACATCTTCAATCGTGCTCAGGGGAGAGTTCATTCTTTCTCTCAAAAGATTTTAAAGATAAAAATTTTAGTTTCTTGGGAATAGAGGTGCAATGAGTTTTCTTGGATGGTAGATGGAAATCAACTTTACTACGTTACACAGCTTGATCAGATACGAAGATTGGAAGGAATGTAAGCATCTGCCATCGCACCAATACCGTCTGGGAATAGTAACATAATCGAACAAATGTCAGGTACGGGTTAGACTAGTACATTATGACCCATTACGACCTGCCGCATGGTCAGGTCATCAGCGACAAAAACTGTTACTCATCATACTTATCTGGCGAGAACTAAATATAAAAAACGTTTAAAAGCAACATCTCTTTCCTCAAGAGCGGATTATATATATATATACATATACATACATATATATATATATATATATATATATATATATATATATATATATATATATATATATATATATATATATATATGTATATATATAAATTATAAGTGATGGTGTTGAATGTAGAATAAAGAGTAATATATATATATATATATATATATATATATATATATATATATATATATATATATATACATATATAATCCGCTCTTGAGGAAAGAGATGTTGCTTTTAAACGTTTTTTATATTTAGTTCTCGCCAGATAAGTATGATGAGTATGGACACCCTGTATATATATATATATATATATATATATATATATATATATATATATATATATATATATATATATATATATATATAAATTATAAGTAATGGTGTTGAATGTAGAATAAAGAGTTATATATATATATATATATATATATATATATATATACAGGGTTATATATATATATATATATACAGTGTGTCCATAAAGTTCGTGTGCACTTTAAAAAATTTATAACTGTTATAAAACTGTTATGATGTTTAATGTACCTAGTTTTAAGTATAGCTAAAATAACTAATGTCATTTCAGGTATTACTGTAAATCAGTTGGCAAATGTTTTCCATGAACTGCAAAATCGTATTAGTCTTTGTACTTCGAATGATGGAGGACATGTGGAAACTCAAATAATATTTCAATAAAGCCTTAAAAAATATAGATTTACTTTCTAATAAAAATATGTCTCATATATTCATATATATATATATATATATGTATATATATATATATATATATATATATATATATATATATATATATATATATATATATATATATATATATATATATAATGATGATTGCCACTTGCCACTTCTTTACAGACGACGACCATGTCATCTTACTTTCGAAGTGAGGATTTGTTTGATCAATAAATATAAAAACAATTTATTAAACAATAAAAAGAATGAAATATGGTAAAAAATAGCACCTACATTTGCAAACAAATTATAGAAGCTTATCCTTAATTTTAATATATAATAAACGGGTAAAAACATCTTATATAACTGCACATTACCTTGGTTTCGACCATCAGGTCCATTTAGATGGTGGACAATAAATGTTTGTAATAACATACCAAACTGCAATTATTCATCTATGGCACTGGAAGTCGAGACAGCCAGCAGGTGCTTAAAAAAATACGTCCGTTTTTTATACGATATTTTTCCAGTCTCTTAATAGATTTTTTACATATATATATATATATATATATATATATATATATATATATATATATATATATATATATATATATATATATATATATATATATATATATATATATTGATTTAATATTTAAGCTTACCTTTTAAAAATTCTGTAATAATTCTTTTGCCGCAACTTAATTTAAAGACAATTTGATGTACGTAGGTACATAATTTCCTCAAAAACAAATATTTTTATTCCATGAGTTATTTTCGCTGGATTTCTCAATTAATTTCGATTGTTCCGAAATTTCTTTCCAAGTTATAATAATTGTTATCGTACAAAATAATTCGTTGCTAAAAGTCACGTAAAAAACTGCCGAAAAAAATCGCAGTAATGAAAATTTGTGAATCCTGAAATTTTGGATTCCCTTTTTTTCAGGTTCGACCTGTAATGTTTTTAATTTGATGACATTCTCATTCATCATATATATATATATATATATATATATATATATATATATATATATATATATATATATATATATATATATATATATATATATAACTATTGATAATGGGAGTAGGAATCATCCTTTTATGCAATTTTCGTTGAAAACGACTGACAAGGTGTGGTGGTTGAGTTTTTTTGTATAATTTATCATATGTTCGTATATATCGTTTTTCTTTTCAGGCCATAAATTATATAAAAATCGCCCGAATGTTTTACAAGTGATTTCGACTATACTTTTAGCCATTATCAAGGATCAATTTTATTTTACATTTAACTGAATATATGGATTGTTTTATGTATGTATCAAGAGTTATGGAAATGTTTTATTTTCCAAACACAGTCAGCACATTATGGCCGTGTTCATAGTTGACATTATTGTGTATTGGGTTTTTCTGCTTTGATGAATAATGGTTCCATTATTTTTTGTACATATGGATGATGATATTATTTGTATTATCAACAAGTTTGTTACGGGCAGAGGTTTCTAAGATTTCATGTGTATTTAAATGAGCTATCGTCAGAGAGATGTAAAGTTGTCATTTTGCTATGCATGTTGTAGTATATCGAATATAATTATTTACAAATTTTGATTGATCAGGAACACAGCGCCTTAAGGGACATGTAAATACATAAGTAATATAGGTCCTCTGACATTTAGATCTTGCATGTGAATTATTATTTTAACATTCAAGAAAGGGAGAATTACAGAAACACACTCAATAGATCTAGATTTTGTAATAAATATTAAGGAGCTGGAAGAAGTAGAAAGTATAAATACACAGGAACCAGCGAAGGAGATAGAATATTGTATATGTAAATGATGTAGAAAGTAAAAAGAAAGGAATATTATAGGTTTGTGCGTCTAGTGATAAATACCAAATTGAATCGGTTTATATTTCTGAGATGAGGTATTATGTACACTATTTACATCATTCGGACTATTGTCTTCATCTTTGTCGCCATATTTATTACAACTTTTCGGCCTTTCATTATCTGTCTATATTTCTGAGATGAGGTATTATGTACACTATTTACATCATTCGGACTATTGTCTTCATCTTTGACGCCATATTTATTACAACTTTTCGGCCTTTCATTATCTGTCTATATTTCTGAGATGAGGTATTATGTACACTATTTACATCATTCGGACTATTGTCTTCATCTTTGTCGCCATATTTATTACAACATTTCGGCATTTCATTATCTGTCTATTTTTCTGAGATGAGGTATTATGTACACTATTTACATCATTCGGACTTTTGTCTTCATCTTTGTCGCCATATTTATTACAACTTTTCGGCCTTTCATTATCTGTTTATATTACTGAGATGAGGTATTATGTACACTATTTACATCATTCGGACTTTTGTCTTCATCTTTGTCGCCATATTTATCACAACTTTTCGGCCTTTTATTATCTGTCTATATTTCTGAGATGAGGTATTATGTACACTATTTACATCATTCGGACTATTGTCTTCATCTTTGTCGCCATATTTATTACAACTTTTCGGCCTTTCATTATCTGTCTATATTTCTGAGATGAGGTATTATGTACACTATTTACATCATTCGGACTATTGTCTTCATCTTTGTCGCCATATTATTACAACGTGTCGGCCTTTCAGTATCTGTCTATATTTCTGAGATGAGGTATTTCGTACACTATTTACATTATTCGGACTATTGTCCTCATCTTTATCACCATATTTATTACAACGTTTCCGCCGTTGTGCACTCCGGCCTTCTTCAGGTGGTTGGAATGTCGAACTGAACCCTTTATTTCGCTCACTCGGTAGACTGTTCTACGTGCCACGTTTAATGGATGTCTGTTATCAGTTATCGCCCGTTAGTTCCTCTCACCAATTCTCCACTGCCTTAACCGGGTATTGAACCCACACTCTTTGGGTCCTGTCTCTGGATCTAACTAACGCCTTTATCCAAAGTACCATGTGTCCTTGAGTATATCTGGGTATGAATTGCTGGGTATTATAAAACTAAAGTCTTCAGCAACTATTTTTTTACCAGTTCTCATATTGCAATTTTAAGAATATACCACGAGTTTCCAATTAAATGTTTTATCATCTGTCTCTATTTCTGAGATGAGGTATTATGCATACTATTTACATTATTCGGTCTATTTCGTCCTCATCTTTCTCGATATATGTATCACAACGTTTCGACCGTTGTACGCTCCGGCCTTCTTCAGTTGGTCCATTAGACATGGCACGTGGAACTAGAACAGTCTACCTCAGTAAGCGAAATAAAGGTTTCAGTTCGATATTCCAACCACCTGAAGAAGGCCGGAGCGTACAACGGCCGAAACGTTGTGATAAATTTGGCGACAAAGATGAGGACAATAGTCCGAATAATTTAAATACTGTATCAAATTGAATTCACAAAACAGAATATCAGCTATAAACACATTGGCTCTCCTTGTGTTGCAATACAGTTTCAACTTCCTTAGTTGGACCATAGCTGACAATAAGCGAATGGATGTCAAAACGAGAAAGCTACTCGCTTGCCCATGCATTAACCTAAGGTTCATGTTGATCGTCTGTATGTCCCCACATGCTAAGGATCTAGAGGATTAATTCAAGTTGAACTGTCTTACAAAACCAAAACAAATGGTATTCATCGTTAACTGGAAACTACAGAAGACTGAATGCTGATATGTATCAAAGAATATAAAAGAAAAAAGAAGCATTATTCAATAACTAGCAGCATGGCCCGGCTTTGCCCGTGCTTGATTCAAAAATCGTACGACTCATGCAGCAATCGCTATCACTTGACTTAAAATATTTTTGCCCTTCCTTGCCTTTAAAGGAGTGCCCTTTGCCGTGCTGATGTTGCCACATGTCTTACTTCTTGCCTATCTCACACTGCGAATTTTTTCTAAACTCTATACTAAACATTAAATCTGTTACGAAAAAAGAACTAAACAAAATGAACGCAAAACGATCAGCTTTAAAAAAAAGGACTCGTAACTGGAAAAACCGAATGAAAAAAGAATGTTAACAACAAATACTTTT
>OZ038486.1:97063407-97065907 GCA_964036315.1 Acanthosepion esculentum | reverse complement strand
CATATATATTAATGTATGTTTAAACATGAAAACAATAAACAAAAATTAAAAATCCTTGAAGCTATATACATAAAACAGTTAAAACCTAACCTGAACAAAATAAACTATGAAATCTCCACAAATATTCTTAAATGCCTAATTTATAATATAAGCCATTGGTTTATACCAACGGGTTCTCATATTTAATATCTCGTTTTTCAATCTCGCGTGGTCATGTGTGACCTCACGAGTTGCGACGCGATATTCGCTTCCTAGTCTCGTATATACGGATTGTCGTTACTTTGACCTTTTTCAAGCTGCAAGGGCACACTATCATTGTAGTTTCGTCTGTCTGTTGTTTGATTTATTGAAATTGTCATCTTTGATAATGGCTTATGTAAACCGAAAGCTTAGATTGGATTTAAACATGTATCAATATGGTATTTTCCTTTCGTCTTTCATCGATAATGTGATTAAGCTTATCAGACAATATGAAAGGAACTTACTTAAAATAAATATACAAAACCTGTCTATATTATTTAATGAAACATGCATTAATGAAAAATATACATACATAAATATATATATATATATATATATATATATATATATATATATATATATATAGGGTACTTCTCCTAGACTATTTTCTACCAATGACTAGCTTACTCAGTCTACACAGTAATTTATACGATAGCTGACGTAAGAGAAAAACATTGATTCATGTCTTTCACAAGTACATCTTTACAAAAGCAAACAGCTGGCTATGCCGGAATTTGAACTTACCTCTCCGATCTCTCTTCTCGACACGACAACCTTTACGCTGCTTGTGCATCAACAGGTCACATCAATTTATTGCAAATGATTCGCGTGACATTTTTCAATAGGTTTATGTTCATTGATTGATACTAGGATCAAAGGTAAGAATGTTTAATTTTAATCAGTTATAACTATTACAGGTATACACATCTATGCCTATACTTATTACAATGGGTTTGGTGGGACATTAAGGTGCCATTTCCCAAGTCAATTAATATAATCAATAAACATGCTGTATCAATACTAGAAGCGTTTGTCATGATCGACACGTATCCTCTTAATGACTAACAGGACAGTGACTATTCAGTGACTAGAGGAAAATTGAAAATAAATTGGTGATTGTTAGCTGAAATATACGATGTCCAGTCACGCGTCAAAACGTTTGTCAGTTGAAAAGGAAAAAAAAATTATGAGTGACTCATAAACTTACAGATCATAATGAACAAAGGTTAAAACCACGTTCGATAATATAGGGTGCGGCTGGTATTTGAATTTTATTTTTTATGGATTATTAAAAAGCTTGCTGAACAAATGAATATAATTAGATTTGATTACAAACAAGTAAACATGAAATTTAGCTATTGTTTAATTTTATTCAATAAAACCACTACTAGCATCAATAATTGCCTGTACACGAGGTTGAAATCGGCTGCAAGTTCTGATTAAATGGTCTTTATTTATGTCAGACATTACTCGAACTATCGCAGCTTTAAGAGAGTCTTTGGTGTTATGACTGTTTATTAATCTCCTTCTCAACAACGCTCCACACATAATAGTCAAGTGGATTTAGATCTGGAGAGTTAGGAGGCCAAATGTTGGGTGTGATGTGGTCGTACAAATGGTCAGCCATCCATTCTTGCAACTATGAGAAAACGTGCAATATCCAAATCGCTATGATCAGCCTTTAATGCCACAATCACAAAAGGCCTTTTCATTTCATTTGTTATCATAGGGTTTGCCATTCTTGATTTCGGAAAAATAAAAGCATTAGTAGTTTGTGGGAAGCAGTATTAATCTTAAATTTGTATGTCCTCAAATACCAGCCGGACCCTGTACATGTACATTTAACAATAAATGAAAAGAAAAGAAGAATAATTATAGAAAAATGGAGGAAATAACACTTTTAATTTGTAAATGTTTTCAAAAATGAGAAAAGGTCTAAATCTACCATTCGTGCGTCCATTAAATACTGTTGCCATATCTGGTCTGGTGCTCCTGCCGTTCATCTCAAGATTCTTGACAAATTTCCCGGGGTCTTTAATGAAATCGATCCTGACCTGGCGTCTCGACTTCAATTACTTTCTCATCAACGTGATGTATGTTCCCCTGTCTTTTCTACAAGCATTTTCATGGTAACTGTACTGATGAGCTTTTTCACCTGGTGCCACGACCACATGAATTTAAGCGGGCTACTAGATTGGTAACTAGGTCAATCTGTTTTACTGTTGAACTAGTTAGTATGCAGCTACAACTTCTACTCTAACAGTTCCTTTTCTCGCACTTACCATCTGTGGAAGTAACTCCCGATTTCTTGCTTCCCTGATAACTAGAAACTCCAAAGATTTAAATGCAACGTCAATCGCCATCTTCTGTCTCCTTGAACCCTGTCCCATTTTTGTCTTTCCTCAATCCTCCACATAAACAGTCTTCTCATTCTCTTTCACTTCCACTCCCTGTAACCCCACCCGCGCGTTTTAATGGC
>OZ038486.1:97055907-97058407 GCA_964036315.1 Acanthosepion esculentum | reverse complement strand
GGCGCTGCGTGCTTGTGCAAATTGTTGGCAGGGTAGGGATTAGGGGAGAGGGCAAAGAAAAACACAAACCCTTAAAAACAGGTACAAAGTACAGGAAGTTGTGTAGAGACATGTTCACCAACGTCCCAAAAGGGCGTGGCTTATAGAAGATTTAGAGCAGAAATACTTGGAGGGCACGTGAACCTTCCACCGGCGCTGCGTGCTTGTGCAAATTGTTGGCAGGGCAGGGATTAGGGGAGAGGGCAAAGAAAAACACAAACCCTTAAAAATAGGTACAAAGTACAGGAAGTTGTGTAGAGACATGTTCACCAACGTCCCAAAATGGGCGTGGCTTATAGAAGATTTATAGCAGAAATACTAAGTTTTTTTTTTTGTTTTTTTGTTTTTTGGTACCAGCGTTGTAAATTTGCGGACTCAGTGATCATCTCTAATTCCTTACGTAGTCAGTTGAGCGACTCGTAACGTAATTGTTAAAGTAATAATGTAGCAAACTTACGTCTGTGCAATGAGTAAGATTTATACTGGTTCCTTATATCCGTTATCCTTATGCCATTCTAACCAATCTACTCTAGTATACCAATGGGAGATACCCGGGGCTTAAGACCACATGACGTTGAATAACAGTTTCCCATACGATCACCGAAGTTAAGCAACGTCGAGCTTTCTCATTGCCTTGGTGGGTGACACTTCAGAAAATGAATCGTAGGCGTGACAAATAAATCTACATTAATATGGCTATGTAGAAGTGCTTTTTATTGGCTGATTCATTTGTTGTTTACGGGTTATCAACCATTTCAGGTTATTTAAAGACAGAAAATATTTTTAGATCGTAAGAATTCTTTTGGAGGGGATAATAGTGATACTAGCCTTACTAATAACACATAGCTGGGAGACGAAGTGGATTCATACCTTTCCAAATGTTATATTTTTTGTAAGTGAATATAACGAACCCGACTAGAATTGGAACTTATCTCTCCGATTAGCAATTATAAACTATTATCCATGATAGTACCCGTACATTCAAGCTTAGAGTACCTGGTGTTTCCAAGCGGTAACCCATCAAGTTACTGATTCGGCTTGAGGTTACTTAACATCGTTGATCGTCTGGGAACCGGTGTTTCAACTTGATATGGCCTACTTACAAGAAACCTTACGAAAGAATCTCAGTGGACTTTAAAAGAACCAATAATATAAAAACCAAGATAAATAAAACGTAGAAAAATAAGTATATGTAGACTCTGTGAGGATAAATATGAGAAAGTGACAGTACGTTGTATAAAGCCATGATCATTAAATGAAGCGGTTAAAAAAAGCAAATTCTTTTTTATTAAACATGTGAGTAACGAAGATGTCTTAAGGAAAATGAAAGCAAAAAAGGCGCGTATATGTCGAGTAAGAAAGAGGCAGTTGATATTTCTCGGATATAATAGTGAAATATATTGAAAGCAAGACGGGCAGGAGAAACAGCGAGTGACCTACCTGACAAGCTCGTGTAAATGAATGGGAGAACAGGAACTGTGAGAGATGGTGAAATGACAATCTGTACTAAGAGCCATAAAGTATAGGTAGTTCTGCAGAACCGTGACCACGTACGTCCTGAACGGGTGCTGAACAACTGATCACCGTCGACTCAACGCCGCCGACTCAACGCCGCCGACTCAACACCCACCAATTTATCTTCATACCGGCTCACCACCAGCCGACTCAGCGCTAGGACAACTCAACGACATGCAAACTATAAATTTTTTTCCTCGAGTTTTTGACGATCAATAAAATTAAATCATTAAGGCTCATTCTTTAATAAATGACTTATTTGTAATTTAAAAATTTATTGAAATTTTTTAGCAATTTCTCTCAACTATTCCGTTAGATATCGTTGTGAAAAAGAACAGTTTTCAAAATTCTTTCATCTGCCTTCATAGAATTCTTCAATTTAAGCGGAGGAGAATGATCTCTAATTAATTGATCGAAAAATGCATCTCGGATTCTTTGCACCTTTTGCAGCCCCACATTGCGGGCTGTTCCTTCCCCAGCTCCGTAAGCAGTCTTCGGTTTGCTGCTTCAATATGGTTATTTGTCCGATTTTGAAAATTAAACATTAGTCCGGCTGTTGTAACTAATCAATGACTAAGACAAACTTTAAAAAATCTCTACGACTCAAAGCCAATCTAGCAGATGTGTACACTACGACAGTCAACACCGGTCTGAAGCTTTGAATTCGACGCCAGCGTTGAGTTGTCCTCGCGCTGAAAAGGCGAGTGGTGACGTCCAAGTGTTCAGTTGTCACGGAGATGAATCGGCCAGTGTTGAGTCGGCGGTGATAAAATGCCCCCTCCCATCCTGAAGAACCATGGCACATAGAAAACAAATGTTGGCTTTAGCAATGCGTGAGCCACAATTCAGAAATAATTGGTAACGTTGGTTCAAATTCAAGTTTCGGTTGAGACTGTCAAATGTAGAGAAAAAATTTAAAATAAAGATAAATGAAACAAGTAATATT
>OZ038486.1:97005907-97050907 GCA_964036315.1 Acanthosepion esculentum | reverse complement strand
CATTTTTATGTGCACGAATTCTCTGGTATTAGCATCGTCTTGTTCGTCCGACCTTGTATTTTATGCAGCTATTGGTTTTATTTGTAGATCGGCAATGCGAGCTTTTGTGTCCGACTCGGTTACATCTGTAACATTTTTGTTCCGTAAAATACAATCTTTGTACCAGTGTAGGGCCCCACATCCGTAACATGGGTTAGGGGGCAAATTATTTTGCTTTTTCTGTGTTTCATTAATTTTAGGAGACTGTTTCTGTAGCGTACTTTTTTGACGTGAGCAATACCCGATTCTTCGATATTTTTAGAATCCTGCTTTACACTGACGTTCCTCTGACATTCTTCAGCGATCTGTTGTAGAGTTATATTCGGCTCATTCTCCAATTTGTTTAGTATTCTTCTCCTAATTTCTGCATCTTTTGTTGAAACTAGTCCTTGCAAGAATATCAAACATTTGAAGTTATTCGCACTCAGCTCCGCCAGACTAAAATCATCGCAGTGCTTTTTTACTACTGACCCAAAAGTGGCGGTAATTTTCCTATTCTTTCCTAGTTAGATTAAGACATTTTCTTATAGAAAAGCTATCTTTAGGTTGAAAAGCTCCAGGAGTAATTCCACTGCTTCGGTGAATGTCAACTCGCTAGTCTTCCGGGGCAGAATTTAGTTTACGAATTTTGTGTGCTCATTTGTGCCAAGTTTCCTCAGAAGAAGATGTCCTTTTACAGAGTCTCTCCAATTTGCACAATCTGTAGTATATATGTCATCATATCTCCTAAAGTATGACGCAAAAGTTATGACTTGCTCGGGAGCGTATGAAAAACTTTCTATCGCGCTCCAAATGGTGTTTTGCGAAAAAGAAAATTCGTTTTCGATGGAATTACTACGGCTTGTCAGTTCTAAAACTTGCTTTTGAAATTCGAGCTCTCTTGATTTTCTTTCTGGATTTGCAGAAATAAATTTTCCATTTTTTCCAGTTGAGAGAGCAGTTGTTTTTGCTACTTTTGCTGTGTATTCTGGTACTTTACAAGATATAATAAAATACTTTTAATTGCTCCGTGATAAGTGTCTTTTTTTCCTGGTTTTACGTTTCTGTTTTTTTTCCAGATGTTTTTCAAATGAAAAAACTATGACGAAAAATTTAAAAAAATTCTCGTATACCCACTGTCAAAACAAATTGGTAATTACAAGTAGTTCT
This sequence comes from Acanthosepion esculentum, assembly GCA_964036315.1. Classification (NCBI taxonomy): domain Eukaryota; kingdom Metazoa; phylum Mollusca; class Cephalopoda; order Sepiida; family Sepiidae; genus Acanthosepion; species Acanthosepion esculentum. The sequence goes on along the minus strand of OZ038486.1, from coordinate 97,049,719 downwards.
TTTACGAAAACTCGTTTTCCCGTGTTTTAGGAGAGTTCTTTTTTAATCCCGATGGTCCTCCCAAATCCTCGCCGCCAAGTTGTTGTGGCCTGTTAGGGGCCAGAAAGAAAGACACGGAAAGAAGAAGGTAGGTTGAACAAGTGTATTGAAATACAAACATATATACAAAATAAGTCTTATTAGTTAGCAGATAAAAGTGTCCGTCCGAGCTGTTAGTTTACACTGCGTCCCGACTACCGATATTTAACTGTCCTCCCACGAGGAATTTATGTAGCACAAGGCCGAGGTTAACGTGGGTTTCTCCGAGCCCGTAGGCTCGGCCAAAAATATTCCCTTAGAACCCGCATCAGCGGGTTCGGGATCTGTCTACCTACCCGGACGAAAATTTACCCTTCGGCTAAGCCTCGTCCGGGTTCCTCTCTGCCAAAGCAGAGAGTTCGACAGAAGACGCACACAGTCTTAGGAAGTCTCGCAGGTTAGTATTTATGAAGGCAGGAGAGTTTATTCTAATGTAGATCGGTCATCATAACACATTTCACCTCAAGCAAGGTAATAAATCCACTGCGACACGGGGTGTAGAATAATGGAAGTAACAGGACATAATATTTTGGAAATGGAAAATTTGCACAGTACTTAGAGTAAAGTGGGGAACATGACGGCATAACTCATGGTTATACGTAATTGGGAAAACAATGTTTTGTAGATGAAAGTTTGATCTCCCCAAAGGTGTCATTGGATTTCCTTTGTCAGTTGTAGTTTCCGAATAAATAAAAAGAGATTATTACTTTTGGTTTTAATACTAAAAAAATGAAAAGCAAGTGAAATTTGGCTATAAAACTACTGTCATCACATTCATGCAGGTTGAAACAACATTTAATAAAAAGTTCATAATATTGTGACTACTCATATTACTAGAGTTAAAATTAAAATATTACTAGCAGTTTAAATGAAGATAAAAAAAAACGCTTATCAAAATCACAAATCATTGATTACGGTAATCTAAAAATAAAAATCCAAGACAATATTACTGCCAGTTCAACTTGGGGGAAAGGAAGTGAAATTACAATCTTTACTTCATTTTTTTTTTTTTAGTACGAAAACCGACAAATCAGCACTATAACGGTCAGATTGATAGATAGAGAGAAAGAGATTAAAAGCCAGATAGACAGACATGAGTAGCCTGTGATAGATAGATAAATAGAGAGATAAATAGATATATATATATATATATATATATATATATATATAGATAGATAGATAGATAGATAGATAGATAGATAGATAGATAGATATGAGCAGCCTCTGATAGATAGATAGATAGATAGATAGATAGATAGATAGATAGATAGATAGATAGATATAAGCAGCCTCTGATAGATAGATAGATAGATAGATAGATAGATAGATATGATCAGCCTCTGATAGATAGATAGATAGATAGATAGATAGATAGATAGATATGATCAGCCTCAGGTAGATAGATAGATAGATAGATAGATAGATAGATAGATAGATAGATAGATAGATAGATAGATAGATAGATAATGTTACTTGCTTTGCTTACACTGTTGTGAAAGAAATTCCTAAAAGCACTAAAACTATAATTAGATTACAAAAGCCGGTTCTAAGTTGTGATGTGATTTGCTTTTATGTCGACCATTAAACCAAGATTCTTCTTCCAATAATGTCGTTCATGACACTTCATAAGTTAAATGATAACATTTTTTTCTTTTCGTGTAAGAACTAAATAACATTTGAACTCATCTGAATTCAATACATATACTATTACTTCGTATCAGTGAAGCAAAAAAAAATGCATCTAAAGTAGACAAAGTTTTACGCACGAAGCACACTATAAAGTTGAATGAAAAAAAACACAACAAAAAGAATGCGTATAAAAACGTGCCTATAATAAAAGTTGGAGATTCAAGTGGAGACTGACTATCAGAGAAAAACTAATCTCGACGCCCATCATGAGGCGGTGATTAGCTCGATTCGCTCTTGCAGTTCGATATTCTCTAGGTGCTTCAGTGCGTAGACATTGTAACCTACGAAAATTAAGATTCGTAGAGAAATACACCGAAAACTAACGCAGATTCTCATTACTCTACAGGAAGTTAATTATATATCTGGAGACATGTACACCCAAAGATATAACTTTCTGTTTGTAAACTAATATTTACGTTTTTGTCTCCCTTCATACACCGCCCAAGATACATATATACGATAGCTAAAACTCGAGTTCGGGTAAGGATATCACTTCATTTATTCTCAAGTCTCAAGAGCAGCGCGCTTAGTCCTGCTAGTGTCTTAGACAATGTGGTAAAAGAAAGCGAGAATAAAGGACTACCTATCAACTGCAAGAAGACAGAAAGTATGGCAAATTTCCTCTTCTTCTTCCACTTTTTCTCCTTTTTTTTCTTCTTCTTCCACCTTTTCTGTCTTCCTCTTCTTCTACTTCTTCCACCTCTCACCTTTTTCTTGTATCTCCTCTTCCTCTTCTTCGACTTCTTCTTCCTTTTCTTCTTTTTCTTCTTTCTCCTCTTCCTTTTTTCCACTTCTACTTCTTCCACGTCTTCTTCTACTACTTCTTTTTTCTTCTTTCTCCTCTTCATTTTCTCCTTTTTCTTCTTCTTCTTTCACAAATTTCCTTCAACTCCACTTCCACTTCTTCCACTTCTTCTACTTCTTCCTCTTCTTCTTTTTTTCTTACTTCTCCTCTTCCTCCTCTTGTTCCCTTTCTATTTCTTCTTCTTTCTCCTCTTCCTTTTTTCCACTTTCTTCTTCTTGTTCTTCTTCTTGTTGTTGTTCTTCTTCTTCTTCTTTTTCTTTTTCTTCTTCTTCTTCTTCTTCTTCTTCTTCCTTTTTCCACTTCTTTTTCTTCTTCTTCTTCTTCCTTTTTTACATTTCTTCTTCTTCTTCCACATTTTCTTCTATCTCCTCTTCCTCTTCTTACACTTCTTCTTCTTCTTTGCGCCTTCAAGATGTTGTCGATTATGGCTCTCCACAATCTAGTGTGGTTCTTAATAAGTTTTCTACCTTTACTAAGACTGCCGCCACCCTCCGTTTCGTCGTTCATTCACACAGGCTCGTCGGTTACATGTCTCCCCGCCTTCCCCTATCTCTCATTTTGCCCTCAATATGGCCTCCTTCTGCATAATGGGTCCAAGTAATTTCAGCTGTCTTTTTCCTGATTTTGAGTATAAATGTTCTTTCTGTTGCCATTTTCTTGAACTCTTCCGTGTTGCTTACTCGCTCCGTCCATGGAATTCTCAGTATCCTTCTGTAGGACTTAATTTCTACAACCGCTATTTTTGTCGTCGTTCTTGGGAAAAAATGTCCAACATCCACTGCCATAGAAGCCAATGAGTATCACGTAGCAATCCAACACCTTGTTTCTAACGGTGTTTTTCATGCCTCAGAAAACATTGCTTAACTTTTAGAACGTCAGTATATTGATTATTTTCTCTTCGCGTTACTGATATTGTCTACTTTAGTTGTTGCTGATGTTGAAAGTCCTCAAACGATGTGGTTTCTAATCTTTGGCACAGTGCTTTGTATGCAATTTTGTAGGTCAATCCACTGGCAACGCTCTGAACTACGCGTTTTAATCACTTGAATGCGGCATTTCTACTTGCAGTGAGGGTTAAAAAGAACGTACCCATATTTTTTTTGGTGGGGGGTATTCCAGATGATAGAATTTGGCTATTCGCTTATTTACTATTTCTTTTTTTTTACTCTGACTGTAAGCAGAAATACCATATGTCAGCAAACACAAATAAACATTATAATGATACGAATCAACAACACATAATAAACTAATCAATAATAAATAATGTAAACAAAAAGTTAACAAACAATGCTATAAAACAGGTCCAGAGCTTTTAGCGTGTAAATTACTCTCTTGAGGGGTATACATATTCGGATACTTACCGGGCACTGGGCTCCGTCCCTATGCTGGTGTTATCACGGCTACGATTAGCTTGGACCGGCTCAGGCCTGGACCAGCTATGACAAGCCAAGACCAGATATGGCTAGCTGAGACCAGCTCTGACCAGCTTGGGCAAGCTATGACCAGCTAAGACCAGCTATGACCAACTTGAACAAGCTAAGATCACCTGCACGAGTGAAAACACACGGGTCCCCACGTTAAAAACCGACCTTGTGTCACAACCTGACTCAGTGGGGAGGGGCAAGTAAAATACACCTACCGGTCACTGGGATCCGTCCCTGTGCTGGTGCTATCACGGATATGACTAGCTTGAACCGACTCTGACCAGTTTGGACCAGCTATGAGAAGCCAAGACCAGCTATGACTAGCTTAGAACAGCTATGACTAGCTTGGACCAGCTATGACCATCTTGGACAAGCTATGACCAGCACAGACCAGTTTAGCCCAGCGGCCCGAGTGAAAACACTCGGGTCCCCACGTTAAAAACTGACCTTGTGTCCCAACCTGACTCAGTGGGGGGTTAAGTCACAAATCTCACTAAAAAACAAATCCAAATAACTGCATTTGGATCTACAATAATTTCTACTCAGTTGCTTCTAGAATAATTTAATACTTGTGCTAACGTGATTCGCCGGTCTTCTGTGAAAAAGGCATCCAACCTCTCAATGTGCTCCTCCGTGCGCAATGTCGATGGATTGTCTTACGTCCGCTACACTTGTTCTCTCCACTTAAAAAAAATTCTACTCCCTCGTACACGTTTTGATTGTATATGGTGCATGCTCCGTGTTACTCCGTGTTGCTCCAACATTCGTTGATGGATTACCGCAGGTTTGATTCCCTGTGACCGCATTGTTCCCCGATGGTGCAATCGCTGAGTGGGGCGTCTGTACGTCTGATTTCTTTCTTTCCCAACACTCGACTAAACTATCTAGTCGCCATCCTATGCGCACACGTGATGTCGTGTTAGAAGACAGAAAGTATGGTAATTTTCTTCTTCTTCTTCTTCTTCTTCTTCTTCTTCTTCTTCTTCTTCTTCTTCTTCTTCTTCTTCTTCTTCTTCTTCTTCTTTCTCCTCTTCCTCTTCTTCTTCTTCTTCCACATTTTCTTCTATCTCCTCTTCACCCACTTCTTCTCTTCTTCCTCTTCTTCTACTTCTTCTTCCTCTTCTTCTTCTTCCACATTTTTCCTATCTCCTCTTCCTCTTCATCCCCTTCTTCTTTTTTCTTCTTTCTCTGCTTCTTCTTCTTCTTTTTTCTTCTTTCTCCTCTTTCTCCTTCTTCTTCTTCTCTTCCTTTTTTCCACTTCTTCTTCTTCTTTGTATCTTCAAGATGTTGTTTACCGGTTAATTTCAAACTTGCCTTTACTCTCTGACTAACTCTCATATATTCACCGTTTGCATTGACATCTGGCAATTGATTTAGAAGCTGTTCGAAACCATTTCAATAATATTCAACAGGTTTTGATGTGAAACGGTTTTCAAAGAAATATTCAATTTAGTTTTCACTAGTGAAAGTTCTCCCAAGCAATGCATTTTGCAGCGATTTGAACATGCAATATTCATTCACTGCAAGCTAAGGTTAATATGCCGGTTTCGCTAAATCAGATTAATCGAGATCCAATATTTGTCATCCGTGCTATTCGCGGCCGTGCGTAACCAGGAAGGGAACAACATTTTTCATATTGACCATCGAGGGTTTTTTTTTACTAAACTTTAATGGACACGTTGCAGTTGATTGACTCTGTAAATGAGCATTCATCGTTTCATTGCATTTTGAAAACGCTAAATGAATAATAACTCGATGAGGTACAATACATTTCTAACAGGGAGATCAAATTTTGTGATCGATTTTATAGATTTTTCTTGTCAATCCATTGCCTTTTACGATAAACATTATTGTAATTGTCGTTGAGTTTTCAACATTTGATTCCTTCAACATAACCACTAGAGTTTTTTTTTCTAGATGCCGCTTTAGCTTTATTCTTTTGATGGAACTCTTATAAGAGTATGTGACGTAAATTCACTTTTAATTCCTACATAAGTGGGGCAAATAAATTGTTTCATGCACGGTGTACGTTACTGCTCCCCTGCAAATGTTATGGTATATTAGTGTATTCCAGATTTATTCTTAATTGCTATGTATGATTAGTAGTTGTAATAATATTAGTTGTAATAATATATCATTACAAATGATTCTCCCAAACGAAAATTAAGTTCCTACTTGATCCTTCACCATAAACACAAAAGAATTTCTAGATAGCCTCATGGAGTTATCTTTTTGCTTGCGCTCCCCTAACGTTGTCTGACGTATATGCATTTTCGATCCCTTATTAAATGAGTTAATCACTCTATTGTTTCATCCACTGAAAACACTGCGACTACTGTACAAAAACTAAGGTATGTTAGTATGATCTAAATTTATTCTTAACTTGCATGCACGACTAGTTTTTAGGATTATACATTCATCGTTAAAATTGGTCCCCAAAACAGGAATTATTTATGACTCATATATATAACACACACAGAGACACTGACACAAACACATACACATTCATATAAACCATTTTGTAATCCTTAGGTCCAATCGCCAGGAAGCTACAGCAATTATATATATTAGTATATATGTGCAAACAAAAATATATATATATATATATATATATATATATATATATATATATATATAAGCCAATATGTATACATGCAAAAAGGTTTTATTAAATTCAGCCGACAATTTTTTTTATTGACTTTGTATTTTCCAATTCTTGCGTTAGAAGTTGTATATTATGATCGAAATCACCTATTTGTGTGTGTATATATCTAAATATGTCTAGTTGCTTATGTATTATAATCTGAGTGTGTATATTGTTTTACGCGAGAGGTGAGCACCCTATTCATACACTTGGAATTAAAATGTATACATTTTTGTCGGGAAGACCAGCTGAAATTAGCGTCTGTTCTAACGTAATTTCAATGAAAAAATAAAATAAATTGAATAACATATGTATTCTTTCTTTTCTCATCAGTAGTTTCATAATTTTAAACTTAAAAGAGATTAAATTTAGATTTTAAAATTGGTAATTGTTTACCTTTAATTTTCATATCAAATTTTATCATATAATTTAATACTTATTGGTTAGAATAAATTCTATTTTAGTAAAACCCCAACTTTAAAGCTTTTAATAGCTATTATAACCTTACTTCGTTGTCAAGTTTTGTGAATTCCCGTATACTTGTATTTTGATTGGTCATTCCTGCTTATGTAACAGCGTTTTCCCTTACGAAGGATCGTTGATTAATTTGAAACATTTAAAACCCATTATTCTACATTCAACATCATCTTTTGATAAGACACCTGAGGTGTTGAAACAAAATGGCTATTTTTGTAGTGATTTTATAACATATTATGTTATAATTTTTAAATAAACAATTATATATGCTCTACTCTGTATTGAGCACTCTTTTAAGAATAGTAATTGTTGATTATTGGAATTTATTCCGTATACACCAATCCTAGACTTGGTTATATATATATATATATATATATATATATATATATATATATATATATAGAGAGAGAGAGAGAGAGAGAGAGAGAGAGAGAGATAGATAGATAGATAGATAGATAGATAGATAGATAGATAGATAGATAGATAGATAGATATGTAAGAAAATATGTGGATATAAATCCGATAGTATGCGGAAAAATATGGAAAAACAAAAAATCCGAATATGCAAGTTGACTGATTTTAATGTTGTTTCAATGTCGACGTCCGACGTTTCGGTCTTGTAGACTTTCTTCAGGACATAGTTATTAAAACATAATTAAAATTAGACGATATTCAAGTCAACCTGAAAAGACGATAGATATAAGAATAATCAAAACAATTATTCTTATGTCTATCGTCTTTTCATGTTGACTTGAATATCGTCTAATTTTAATTATGTTTTAATAACTATGTCCTGACGAAGGTCTACTAGATCGAAACGTCTGACGTCGACATTGAAACAACATTAAAAACAGTAAATTTGCATATTCGGATTTTTTGTTTTTCCATATTTTTCCTCATATATATATATATATATATATATATATATATATATACCTTCACTAATTCGCGAAAAGAGAGCATATCATGATGAAAAAAAGTTTTATCGTGAAAGCTATTTATATTATTATTGAGAGGAAGGACAAAATTATTTTTTTCATTATGTAATAATAATTTTCAATCCAGTTTAGAACTTTCGAAATTTGGGTTAAAAATTTAAAAGAAACGTTCATTCGGAAATTCTTTCAAAATTCAAATACTTGACGAATATTAACGAAACCTTCAAGAATTTTTCACAAATAAATTAAATTATTTTACAAAGTTTGTTTTAAAAAAATATTTGTAAAAATAATTTTCACGCGACTTCCCTCCCACTTATTTAATTTTATGAAATTCCGAGAAATTAAATTTTGTCCCAATTAATATTTATATTAGTCAAAAAGCAGAAAAATTTGGGTAATTTAAATCATCAATTTTTTGCAAAACAGAAACACCAGTCACCAAAAGTTTTCTCTGAATCGTGAAATATAAAATACAAGAAAAATTAACATTATTTAATTAACAAAGTTTTTATTGCTTTTATGAATAAGATATTTTATGGTCTACATTGTCTTAAGAAAAACTTTTCACGTAATAATTAATTTTTGAAATAATTGTTTCCAATTTAAATTGGAATAATTTATTTTTTTTTAAATCTGGCAAATTTCCGTGTTACTTTCTCCCTTTTAGGTGTTAGAGTTTTTAAGTATTTTAAGTAAAAAATTCCTCAAATATACAGCTTAGAGAGAACAGGAGTCAGTTCGGCAACACACTTCCTAATGACTTTTACGAGGATATCATCGGGTTCGAGGCGTCGGATATGTGGTTATACAGAAAAATGCTAAGGATATCATGGACCGAGCCTGCGAGCAACGATGATGAGGTCTTAGAGGGGATGCAAACAAGGAAGAGGCTTGACATCAGGAAGAGGCAGCTGAAATCTCTGGGGGACATAATGAGGAAGGGCGTCATGGAGAATCTCAATACTCACGGGTCGAATAGAAGGAATGAGAGACAGTGGAAAACAACGCATGGCATATCTAGCGGCTTTAAGCAAGTGGATCACAGCACGTGGTCTGGGAAAGGTGGCAGAGGGAAAGAACTTGTTGAGAGCTGCAAGGGATAGGGGGAGGTGGAGAGCCATGATTGCCTATGTCCTGAAAGGACACGGCACATGAAAAGAAAGAAGTAAAAACTATATTTCCTAATCATAAATTGAAATATTTAATGCAATTCATCAAACACTAATATTTTTAAAAAACTTTTGATTTTTTTGTATGTGTATAAACGTCCCGAAATGTTCATATATGACAATTTCAGAAAATAAGATCGATAACTAGTATAATAAATTTAAAGTCAATGTATCTAAACTTCAATAAAAAAATGTGTCTAAGGAGACTATTTTAGTACATTTTTTAAAAGGTATTACCCCATGCAAGGCAATAAAGCCACTAAGACACAAGGAGTTGCAGGGGGTGGAATAATTAGGAACATAAACATTAATAATGAGCGGGAAGCGACAAGAATAATCAGGCAGACAGAAGATAGGTATTGATATTACATTTAAATTTTTGCAGATTAAATTTGGATTTAGTATAGCCTTTCTACTTCATGCAAGCTGGGAACATTAGCCCGAGAAGGCGCAAAGAGTTACTTTCCTGGAGTTTAACATCAGCCATGCTAATGGAAGGCAGAGAGGAGTCCCCGCATGATTAATGGAGAGAGGCGTTTAAATTAACAAGTCATCTTTTACCCCAGTTAACGAAAGTCTTGGGGTCGTTTTGGACGTCGGCTGCTATTTTCTCCTTATCGGACTAATCAGCCCTACCATCGAGGCTGGAGTAAATTGTGGCGTCATCAGCGTAGATACAAAGTTAAGAGCTGTTAATCGAGGAGGTCATTAATGAAAATGTTAAAAAAGTGTAGGACCAAAGAAAGACCCTGGGGGCCACCCGCGTTAGTACGAAACAATCTACACGAGTGGCCATTCAGGATAACATTCACTTCAAGATTTGATAGGAAAGACTGAATCTGTTCGTAATAGTGTCTGCTGACACCGTAGTTTTCAGCTACGTGCCAAACCCTGTCTAAGCCTTTGAAGATATCTAATGCTACAGCACAGGCTTCATCCTTTTTACCTAAAGCATGATAGATTCGTTCCACAATTATCGTCAGTACATCGGCAGTTGACCTGGAAAAAAGAAAGCCATATTGCCTGTCTGAAATAAAAGGCCATTCAACGAAAGATATTAAACCAATTCGGCATTGATTAGGACCTCTGGTAGTTTCCTAAACAGAGGTAAAAGGCTAATAGGTCGATAGTTTTAAGAGTCGGACGGTTCACCAGATTTCTCAAAAACTGGAACAACAGATGATGACTTGTTGGAGGCAGGAAACAGCGAGGTATTTATTATACAGTTTAGAGAGAACATGAGCCAGTTCAGGAGCACACCCACCTAATGACTGTTACAGGGATATCATCGGTTTCACATGCTTTGTGGGGTTTAGGTTAGAGATGATAGAAACCATCGAAGGTTTATATGCATATCTGTTGAGGGGTCTCGCCTTTTTGCACAAATGGACTCACCCAGGGTATACATATACTACTGCCAGTGAATACCGAGACAGTAGTAATAGAGAGAGTTAATAGATTTATTTCCTATATTCATTCTTGGCGTTTGTTATTATTTCATACCGGATTTCATACCGGAATCCACAATAATATCACTCAACTGTGTTCTAAGTGGGAAGTTAGGCAGGGATACTCCAAATGAGTCAAGAGTAGAGTTTAAGGAGAATTGACATCTCAAATTGATTGAAGGGCGGAGAAATAGATATCTTACACTTATTGAATACCTTATTACAGAGCCCCTAGTAATTACCAGAGGAAAAGTTGTTAGATGCTATTCTGTTGCCTCGTTCTCACAGCAAACAGAGACTTAGATCATTTGCCGACTCATTTACATTTATTTACGAGCAACGCCGAATAAGCGCCTGTTGTGACGGGAGATGTCACGTTGGTATAGCCGAAGATAGCGGTCCCTGTGTGCTAGAGCGTCCGGACGTGCTGATGAGAACCGTAGAGGGGATTGAGGTTTCAACTGATATTTCCGAGAAGGGATGAAATCGTCCATGCTGGCTTTGACCCAAGAAGAAACCTTAGTGGCGCAATTGTTCAGATGAGCCCTTCGCTATGGTACCTAGACTGTATGTATTCAGACGCAATACTAGATTGGTGAAGAGATCTCATCAATTTACAGTTGATCTTTCTAGATGTAGCTTTAACTTCTATGCTTTCTTATCTCGCACTTCTCGCTTGTGGAACTCAAACTGGATACCTTGTTTTCCAACGCATTTTAATCTGCAAAAATTTAAATGCAACTTGAATCGCTATCTACTGTCCTCTTGATTCTTATTTTCTTTTCTCCTCATTACTAATGTTTCTGTTCCTAATTGACCCCACACACTGTAACTCCTTGCGTACTAGTGACGGTACTGTTTTATTTGGGGCGATATCGATTTTTTAAAAAATCAGTTAGGTTGTTAAAGCAGTCAGTCCGAGGGACTTCACGAAGAAAATCACGTAATGACTCCCAATCACCATGCTGGCAACGGAAATAGGTCTTGTTTATAGAGGGTTACTGTTTACTAGATGATTAGAACGAAATATCACGAGCTACCACAGAGTGGTCCGAGTTACCAAGAGGGCAGTGTTGCGAAGCTCAGCAGGAGCGAGGAGAGTAGGTAAGAAATAAATCAAGTAGAGAAGCCTGTTGCTCGGTTTTGATAGGGAAACGAGTACGGAAGTGCACGATTTGCGTAAGGAGTGGAACAGTGTCAAAATTTAATTACTGAATACCGACAACATTATTACCTTTAAAATGCTTAAGCCACATATCGTGGGATGCATTAAAGTCACCGAAGACAAAGATGTTCGCAGATGGATGGAGAGAAAGTGCCTTTTCTATCATTACCATCATCATCCCCTTGGCTTTTGTAATCGTAGGGCGGATTCCAATGCAGAAGCCACACTAACTCTTTCTCGGTCTATCAATGGGAGCCATCATAAATTCTGATACAGTCCATTCAGTTTTTGCGTTGGCATCCTCTCTTAGGTTCCACGGTGCCTTGCATGATGGTCTTATACAAGCTGCCGTGCCTAGTAATGTCTCCAAAGCACGGCATTTTTCTTCGATTCACAGTTGTGAGAAGAGGTTGCTGGTGTCCCACAAAATTTTCAACCCTTTTCTGCACGAACTCAATGCTTTTTGTTCCCAATAGAAAACGCCAAGGAGTTTTCTCACGCATTTGTTCTCAAACGCTTGGTTCACTATCTCTATATCTGCAGAGTCCACGTTTCACATCAAGAAATAGCTTCACAAGATTACGGCAGTTATGCGATACCCAAAAAATCACTCTGTGGCTTCTTACTACCGACAAGATCGCATAGGAGAGCGTGCAGTCATTTTTCCTTTCTTCAGTTTCTAACATGTATCACGAGTACGAAACCGGTTTTCCAAATATTCCAGTAGGTAAATATTTTCTTCGGAAATATCAAGAATATAGGTATAGATATAGACAATTTCAACAAAGGCACCACTACTACACCCTTGTGCAAATTAATTGAAAGAAAACGAATAATCCCGTTATTAATTATTTTTTGTATTTTTCATATGTTAGTATTTCGTATGCCCATTCCACGAAGTCGTTATTTGCGGATTGACGACAGATTCTCGATTAAATATTAATCAGTAGAGTGTCGACGCCAATCTATAGTACTTTGATTTTCTCACTCGCATGGCAGTTCGTGCAGCGTTACAATTTTCGCATGCCTCCTTGGAGTAATGTCCATCGCAGACTATACGACAAATAATCGACTGTCGAGACAATAGTGTCTGGGCGTGATGCAATCACGAATGACGCAATATTTTTCAAGGCCAAGCAAATTGCATCATACACCCCGAAAATAGATTCGTATTACTGTATCCCACTGCAAATGACCTAATCTGAGGAAAAAATAGACATCGATGACACCCTGTCACTCCAGTGGGTTTAAAACCTTACCGTATGGTGAAAGAAAGGGAACTAATGCAACTGTTTCAATTAAGGGTGTATATATTAAGTTTCCGTGGTAGACCTGAATATCTATTTACAGACCAAATACAACTACTTATTTTGGGGGATATGTAGGTAACTGGCGGATTGAGGGAAGGATTTTCCAATATGAGAGACACTGCGTTAATAGATATAGAGACTGTAGACATAGATATAAATACTGCAAAGTTTTCCGTGATATGATTGACAAGATGATATCTATGGGGGATTACGTTAAGATATCGGATGGTAACTATAAACAACACTCAGGGACTCTAATCTAATTTGTATATCTGGGTTTCACGCTATTTGTATATACATATATATATATATATATATATATATATAATTTTTTTAATAATTTTTATTGTTCAATATATATATATATATATATATATAGATATATATATATATATATTGAACAAGAAAAATTATTAAAAAAATTAAAATCTTCAGACACACTGGGTTGTAGATTAATATTCTTTCGTTTTTATTATTATTATTTCATTTAGATTCCTCGACTAGTTTCGGCCAACATGGCCATCATCAGGAGAAAAAATATTTCTGCTTGCTGGTTGCAGTGAACTACAGAAATGAATGTCTTGATGGATAAAATGAACTTTTGTCTGTAGTTTTCTTCTTTTTTTTTCTTTTTTTTTGAATATTTTTAACATGAATTTTTTTTAACATTCCTTGTGTTGGTCAAACAGTCTCTTTTAAGTTGTTATTTGAGATAAGAGCTGGATGGATTTTATGCTGCTTTGAATTCTCTTGGTCAGTTTGGCAGTTTATTGGTTCCTGGAGAGGGGATGTGTATCTGTTAAATGTATGTGTGTGTGTGCTATTTGGTTCTTAGTGAGTGAGTGAGTATGATATGTGCAAGCGTGTATGTTGCTGTGGGAGTGTGTTATCATTTGGCTCATTAGGGAGTGAGTGAGTATGATGTGTGTGTGTATATTCGTGTGGGTGTGTGTATAAGTGTGAGACCGCAACACCTCCGTAAGCATATCTGTCTTGTGTGGGTGAGAAATGTGTGTAGGTTTTTATTTGTAGGGTTATGTATTAATACTGTCTATATTGTTAAATTTATGGTTTAGCCCGGCTGGATAGTGCGTTTTTAAACGTTGTATCCTCTTATTTTTATGGAACACTAAACTCTTTCTAATGTTATCTGCTTTGAACTTTTCTATTCTCTCAATGATAGTGAATTTGGCATGGGTGTTGAAATCGTGTTTTTCTAGGCGTAAATGTTGTTCTACAGGTAATTATTTTTCATGGCCTATATATATATATATACATATATATATATATATATATATATATATAAACCGAATGCGTGAAAAATCATACGCCGGTGTAATGAATAGTTACTTCATTACATTCACTTACGTACTAATACTTTTATGGATGTAACGAACCCATCGTTTCTTCCCCAAGGTACGGGTAAATAGCTTTACACTATACAGTTCGATAGCCTTGGATTGCAAATGGTCTAGGAGAAGGACCACAGGGTCGTTTCTGCACCTTGCAGCACACTGCGCACCAGGTCTCTACATTTGGCTCTTCCAAAAAAAAGGGGTGTCAATTCAGCACACGTCTTCACTAATAGGATCAAATCATATGTGCAGCTAGTCAGGCTGTTTGGAGAAACTAAACAGCCTCAGATAGATAGATAGATATATAGATAGATAGATAGATAGATAGATATGAGCAGCCTCTGATAGATAGATAGATAGATAGATAGATAGATAGATAGATAGATAGATAGATATGAGCAGCCTCTGATAGATAGATAGATAGATAGATAGATAGATAGATAGATAGATATGAATAGCCTGTGACAGATAGAAAGATAATGAATATAGATAGATAGATAGATAGATAGATAGATAGATAGATAGATAGATAGATAGATAATGAACATAGATAGATAGATAGATAGATAATGAACATAGATAGATAGATAATGAACATAGATATATAGATAGATAGATAGATACTGAACATAGATAGATAGATACTGAACATAGATAGATAGATAGATAGATAGATACTGAACATAGATAGATAGATAGATAGATACTGATCATAGATAGATAGATAGATAGATAGATAGATAGATAGATAGATACTTGTTGAGTCTTGACTCAATGTTGAATCTCGCCTAATGCATGGAATAATAATGCAACACAAAATGTACTTAGAACAAGAATGTATTATAACAAGAAAGTGTACACAATAAGTACATATAGTATTTCTGGGAAGACGTTCCTGGAGAATGTGTTGACTAGTCGCAGTCGATCAGAGTCTCTAGTTGGATCTCGTGATTCCTCCCCCTCGTCTTCCGGTACCAACCATTATTTATATAGTTGGTAGTCACCTATGCAGATTAGGTGGATCCTACCACAACACCCCCCTCCCAAGCCTTGGAATCCTTTTGGATTTCAAACTGGCTTCTATATGGGATGATGATCATGGTTATTTCTTTGTAGATCCCCTTTGCATAGTTCATATCTATATCTGATTTTTTTTCAATATCTTTTCCGTTTTGGATTCACGTCCAATGGGTCCGTGAACTTTCGTTTCCTACCGGATCTTCTCTGTTCATGAGCACTCTGCGGAGGTTCTACTTGAAAAGTATCATACATTACATCAATGGGATCTTCCTCCTCATCCGGTATACTCTCTTCATGCTCTAGCACGTAGCATTTTTTGAGTTGGTTCTGGTGCCTTTTATGAGTATTTTTCGGCCCTTTTATTATGTAAATCAGGTCACCGATTCTCTTGTCCACTATGCCTCGCTCCCAGAACTCAATGTTGTTTCTATAGCACTTGAAAAAGACCTTCTCTCCGGGGGTGTATCTTTTTCTAGCTGTATACATAGTGTTCTTTATTCTATTTCTTCCTGGCAAAAGCTTGTCAAACACTGACTTAACTTTCCTAGCGAACATTAGTTCTGCTGGTGCCATGTTTGATGGTGTTCTCTGGTTAGGCGTGATTCTGTATACTTGTAGGAATTGCTGAAGCGCCTTTTCCGTTGGAACTCCTGAGGCTTTCTTCAGAGCGCGCTTTAACGTATCTACAAATCTTTCTGCGAGTCCATTGGATCTCGGATGATACGGCGGCGTCGTTATGTGGTTAATTTGATATAACTCACAAAATTCCTTAAATTCGTCAGAAGTCAATTGTGTACCATTGTCACTCACAATACACTCTGGCACACCGAACCGTGCAAATAGTTCATGCAAAAAAGTTGTTGTGGTATTGGACGTAGGCTTTTTGCAGCGTAGTACTTCCGGCCATTTTGTAAAGCTATCTACTACTATTAAGTAGTAATAATCTTCTACTGGACCAGCGAAATCAATGTGTAATCTTTCCCACGGATGATCCGTCTTTGGCCATGGTTTGTGTACTATAGGTGGTGCCTTAGCTGCTAATGCACACCCTTTACATCGATGAACCATGTTTTCGATATCCACATCCATTCCTTTCCAATATACAAAGCTTCGCATTAAGCTTTTTATTCTATTAATCCCCGGGTGACCCATATGAAAGTCCCGTAGGATTCTTTTCTGCAACTTTTTTGGTACTACTACTTTCTCTACACTTGCGAAAGGCACGTTACGTTTCTTTTTAAATATAGGCATAGTATTTTCTTTTACTTCAAATTTAGCTTCAAACTTGTTACATCTTCCAAGACCAGGTGTAAAGGTTTCCGGAAACTTTTTCTTTAATTCATCTTTAATGTCCTGTCTTGTTTGCGTATTACTTTCTACTTTTCTGCAGAATGAGTTTAACGGTTTATCCCACAATTCGAATGTTTCAATAAAATCTGTACCCAACAAGTTTTCTCCATTTTTCAGAATGAAAATTTTTATTTTTTTAACGATCCCATTCAATTTCATTGGAAGTACAACCTCGCCTTCGAAGTTAATTTGCTTTCCAGTTACCGTTCGAGCGAGTTTCGTTGACTTCATTATTGTAGGCCTTTTTAAAATTTTCCATGTTTTATCGTTCATTATTGTTAAATCTGACCCCGAATCGAGTTGAAATGTGATATTCTTCTTGAATATTTCAGTCGTCACATATTTCCTCAAATCTCTATCTGATTTGATATTCGAATTTGTTTGTCTAATTCGGCTCTTGAATTTTTTCGTTTTACAACACGATCCTTTGTGACCATTCTTTTGGCACACGAAACATTTCTTATTTCTATATGGGCAATTTACCTCCCAATGTCTTTCGTTACAACGTCTGCAATTATATGGTGGGACTTTTTTATTTTCGTTCTTTTTATTTTCTTGTCTATTATTAAAATACGCTGAATTTTTTCTCCAATTTTTCTCTAATGGGTAATGTGACTGCTTTTTTATTTTTTTAATATAAGCAATGCCAGCTTCTTCGATTTTTTGCGACTCTTTCTTTAAACTTACGGCCCGTTGACACTCCTCTGCTAACTTTTGCAGGGTAAGGCCTTGTTCAGATTCGAGTTTAGACAAAACTCTACGTCTTATTTCGGCACTCTTACTGGATACCAGTCCTTGAGCAAAAATTAAGCACTTGAATTCTTCAACCGTAATCTCTGCCAATCTGAAATTGTCACAATGTCTATTCACTATAGATGCATATGTTAAGTAATCCTGATCGTCGGATTTAGAGACATTCATGCATAACCATCGCTTATGCCAAAGCGACATATTTGCTCCAAACAGCTCTTTTAGCAATTTCACTGTTTCCGAGAATTCCAATTCAGTTGTTTTTCTCGGTAGAATAAAATCTACAAATTTGCTATGTTCTGCTGTACCTAGCTTTCTTAGTAATAGACTGACTTTTCTTGAATTCGACCAGTTTTCACAGTCTGTGTACATAGTTGAAAGTTTCCAGCGAATTAAATATGGTGTTATTAGAATATGAAGAATTTCCCTCATTTGCCTGATAGTTGTTTAATTTCTCCAGTGTTAACTTTTGAATTTCCAACAGTCTTTCCTCTTGACGTTCTTGATAGTTTTGCATTGCTATCAGTTGTTCTTGCTGTGCTATCTGTTGGGATTTGAATAATTCGGATATGACTTTGGATAGTTCATCCATTTTTAGCTGATAGTGATCATGCAACAAGGAATATACTTTTAATTTGTGTATCCACGAATATCATATAAGCTGACCAAAAAATCGAAACAACGTACGACTTTTATATTTTATGTCTTGCTTTTACATTCACGCCCGTGCTAATCAACTTTGGTATTTTTTTTTTCGTGAACAGAGAGCGTCGGACTTTTTTTTTCGTTTTCGACTCCTGTTCGCGTATTTCACTGACAACGTCTGATTTTCTTATCAGAGCTAATTCGTCACTATATTGTTGAACAAATAATTTTAAAAAAATAATTTTTTAAAGTTTGTTACCTTTCAAAGTCGACACGGTGTATTTGTGCTCCTTTTAATCCATGCATGTTTTTGTAGTCGGCCAATTTTTCTTTTTAGCGGGTGTCTCGTTGTAGATAATTTTTTAATTTAAAATTACCGTTACTCGTTTACGACACCTTTCAATTTTTCTAAGTGAACGTTCCTTTATGCTTAGTCGTCTTTTAACGAGTTCTACATATCCAGAAGTTCAGAATCCTTCGTCGTTACGTTAAGGTTAGACTTTGAATTAATAGTTTTTTTTTTCAGCCTGGGTTCTTCAATGACTTCTCCCAAATGTTGAAAACTCTCACTATTAATTCTTTCTTCTTTCCGTATGGTTCGTTCTACTTCTTTGCCATTGTTGAAACTTGGTGTATGGTTCGTTCTACTTCGTGGCCATTGTTGAAACTTGACGTACGGTTCGTTCTACTTCGTCGCCATTGTTGAGTCTTGACTCAATGTTGAATCTCGCCTAATGCATGGAATAATAATGCAACACAAAATGTACTTAGAACAAGAATGTATTATAACAAGAAAGTGTACATATAGTATTTCTGGGAAGACGTTCCTGGAGAATGTGTTGACTAGTCGCAGTCGATCAGAGTCTCTAGTTGGATCTCGTGATTCCTCCCCCTCGTCTTCCGGTACCAACCATTATTTATATAGTTGGTAGTCACCTATGCAGATTAGGTGGATCCTACCACAACAATACTGAACATAGATAGATAGATAGATAGATAGATAGATAGATAATGAACATAGATAGATAGATAGATAGATAGATAGATAGATAGATATGAATAATGACTAACACAAATAGAGAAGCAACATTGATAGGTGACATAATTGGCTCTTAGATATTAACAATTACAAAAACACCTCTATATGTGTTACCATATATAAATATATGCTTTTATGTTTGTGCGTCCGCATTAACTGACACACGCGTATATTATTTGTTCTATTGCATATACACCCGTCCACACTCACATATATTTACATACATATATAGGTATATATTTTAACCTTGTTTTACGCCAAGTTTTATCAATGTTTCTTCTTCCTTGTCATTATCACTCGCCTCGTCGTCGTTTTTCATCTTCTTGTCTTTTCATTTTATGTCTCTGACCTGTCTTCTATACAAACATCCATTTCGAAAAAAAATGTTTAATGTATTCAATTTATCTTTCATTAGACATCATATCCCACTTGTCGGATCAGACTATAACAGCCGTCTATAATCAAGCTGTTATTCCCGTGTGTTTCAGAAAGAAATTAAAAGAAATCTTTGTAAAAATAAATATCTAAAACTAGTAAATTAAATGAACGGATAAAAACTGAAAAAAAAAATGACTGGGACGCAATTGGTAAGAGATGATCTGTGAAATTTTTTCTTGCCTCAGAGCAGCATTTAAGTTGGGCGAATATGCAAACATTAGAGAGGAAGATTCTACTTTTAATGGCGGTTTTTTGCAACAGTTTCTTTCGCAAATATCCGGTAGCAGGTAGACGGAAGCGGTAACAAGAGGATTGGTATTAAGAATTAAGATTCTTGATCTATCGTACGATAAGCAAGACGTTGTCACTTTGATAATGTTGATAAAGATAATTGTATTCCTATAGAACACCAACACAAATAGAGGGTTTATTATTAGTCCGGCACACTAATAATTAGAGCGGTTGGCTAATCCCTGTTGCAGGCGCCTGCTCAGACATACTTATGTTTGTTCAAGACCCCACACTGTGATTTTTGCTACAGCAATGCTGAGCGGACCTTCTGGGAGAGAGCACGTTATTTAGCATGATCAACAGTCGGAACAAGGCCTACACGCTCAAACCCGCGATCACGATGACTTGTGACGTCGTGCTAGTACAAGCAGCGACGTCAAAGATTTCCGTCTACCCAATTTAACTCACATGGTATGGTTTTCAGGCACCTTCCAGATGAGATCATCTCCGCAAGATAAAATAATTCCTAACAAATCGACCTTGATGTCATTCGAATCCATATCTAATTTGTTTTTTTAAGCTTTTCACCCCAAGCAAGGCTGGAAAGCCACTAGCACGCAAGGGGTTACAGAAGGTTTGGAGGAAGAGCAGATAGGAGTGGTAAAGGAGAGGATGTGGAGAAAGATAGTGGATCGATCAAGGAAAGGGGGTTACAGAAGATTTGGAACGAGAGCGGATAGGAATGAAAGGGGAAAGGATGTGGAGAAGGGAAGTGGATAGATCAAGGCAACTGTAGATGTCGATTGGCATTACACTTAAATAGTTGGAGATTATATTTGTCAGGGAAACCGGAATAAGGAAGGGAGTTCCACAGGCGAGATGTGCGAGACATGAAGCTACTGGAGTAGAAGAGACGTCTACATCTAACAATTTCAACGGTGAAGGGTGGGAACGGGATGCCAGCCGCGTAATGCTCAGAAAAAGAAAGTTCTACAGTGCCCATCATCCCATCCATCCATACTTACTTACGTACATAGTTGTTGGGCATCTCAAAGTGCTTTAATGTTTATCAAGTTTGTCTCCCTAGAAATAATTACGACTGATTAAGGTGTTAGGCCTTGTGCCACATATATTGTGCCATACATTTTTGTTGTTGAATAGCACTCAGAGTACTTCCTGTTTGCCCCTACTACTGTGACAAACGACTGCTCCTGTATCTGTCTATATTTCTGAGATGAGGTATTATGTACACAATTTACATTATTCGGACAATTGTCCTCGTCTTTGTTGCTATATTTATTACAACGTTTCGGCCCTTCAGTATCTGTCTATATTTCTCAGATGAGGTATTATGTACACTAGTTACATTATTCGGACTATAGTCCTCATCTTTGTTGCTATATCTATTACAACATTTCGGCCCTTCAGTATCTCTCTATATTTCTGAGATGAGGTATTATGTACACTATTTACATTATTCGAACAATTGTCCTCATCTTTGTTGCTGTATTTATTAAAACATTTCGGCCCTTCAGTATCTGTCTATATTTCTGAGATGAGGTATTATGTACACTATTTACATTATTCGGACTATTGTCCTCATCTTTGTTGCTATATTTATTACAACATTTCGGCCTTTCAGTATCTGTCTATATTTCTGAGATGAGGTATTATGTACATTATTTATATTATTCTGACTTTTGTCCCCAACTTTGTCACCACATTTATCACAACGTTTCGGCCCTTTAATATCTGTTTATATTTCTGAGATGAGGTATTATGTAAACTATTTACATTATCCAGACTATTGTCCTCATCTTTGTTGCCATATTTATCACGTTTTGCCCTATATCTATATTTCTGAGATGAGGTATTATGTACACTATTTACATTCTTCGGACTATTGTCTTCATCTTTTTCGCCATATTTATTACAACGTTTCGTCCATTTTAGGCTCCGGCCTTCTCGGGTGGTTGGAATATCGAACTGCACTGGATCTCACTAACGCCTTTATCCACTGTTCATGTGGAACTAGAACAGTCTATCCCAGTGAGATAAATAAAGGGTTCAGTTCGATATTCCAATGACATAAAGAAGACCGGAGCATACAACAGCCGAGACGTTGTAATAAATACGGCGACAAAGATGTGGACAATAGTCCGAATAATGTAAATAATGTGCGACTGCTCCTATTTATATATAAAACAAGTAACCATATAAGAATAAAATTTGAGGAGTAGTAGATGATTTACTCAAGTTTTTTTTTCTTCTGTTTCCCCTACAAGTCTTCTGTTCCTTTTATTCGAACTACGGCCTTCCTAATACTCGGATAATTCAAAAACAACATTACAACAATGACGAATGCCAAACTCTTACTCAGATGAGAGCCGATTCTTAACCCCTCATATCATTTGTGATGGCTTCCATGACTCCTACGATGAATCTTTAAAACAGATTTCGATTTCATAGGTATCTGGTGCATATGACAGATAAATTCTGTACCCATGATTAGATTGATTGGATACGCTTGCTCTACAACTATCCGGTGTCCCACTCTGTGCCGTCTCAGTCGAGATAAGGATCTGTAAATCTTGTAAACAATACCGCTATTGCCGGCAGGTTGGTTGGTAAAATGTTCAGCCCATCGTCTCAGTATGCCTTCGGGATATCAATATTTTGCTATCGGGAGATTTCAGTGGAACAACAGGAGTTTGGACCACAAACATTTTGAGTCATGCCTGACAGAATCACTTTGATTTTCTTTTGAGAGATTACGCCCCCAAATTAATTATTCATCTTCATGAACTAGCGCTTGAGGAATGCATTGTGTTCTTGTATAGCTTGTTTCACAGCCATTTCGTGTTCTTGTGAACTGCTTAACAGAAAATGACGAAGGGGTTGTTGGTCTTTGACCCACACCTAATATTATCATCGTTTCGTCAAACCAGTCTGTGTGATGTTTCTTGACAAAACGCAACAGTTCAGATCTCATTTCATAAACCTGGTTTTTACATACGTCCATCGAAATTAACATTGTTCATCCGGCCAGCTAAAGCAAATGAAGCTTCCAACTGTGTTATACATATATGTATATATGCATCCTCTCCAAAATCTCATGCGTAATATATAGTAGCTTACAGATTTACGTAATAAAACGGTCGATCAGGTTTCGGTTCACAACATTCATATTATATATGCATATTGTCAAGTATATATATATATATATATATATATATATATATATATATATATATATATATATATATATATATATATATATACAGGGGTTGGACAAATTAATTGAAACACTTGTCAAATTCAAAGAAAATGTATTTAATATGGAGTCGGTCCTCCTTTGATTCGCATACAGCTTTAAGACGTCTAGGAATGGAATCATACAGCTTCCTGACTTCATCCAGAGGAATTGTCAGCCATTCTTCCATTAACACCTGCTCCATCTTTTTAAGACACGACGGTGGAGGATACCGGCTCCGAAGTTGTCGCTCCAAAATGCACCACAAATGTTCAATAATATTTATATCTGGAGATTGGGGAGGCCATTCCATGTGTTCTAGATCGCTTTGATGCTATTTATACCAATTCTTAACCACTCGAGCGGTATGTATTAGAGCATTATCGTTTTGGAAGATACAGTCACCATCAGGAAATAAAGTCTGGGGGCATTGGATGAACATGATCTCCCAACATGTTCAGGTAATCTTTGCTGTTGATTCTACCATGCAGGGCAACTATTGGACCGAGACATTTCCATGATATGGCGGCCCAAACTATCACTGATACACCTCCATGCTTCACTGTTGGAAGAAGGCAGTCAGGTTTGTAAGCTTCTTTGGGCTGCCTCCACACATAAACTCGCCCTGTAGTTGGGAAAAGAGAAAAACTGGACTCGTCTGAGAATATGACTTGCTTCCATTTTGTCTGCAGACCAGGCATTGTGATCTCTGCACCACTTCAACCACTTCTGAATGTTGCGAGTGGAGAGAAGAGGCTTCCTTACGGCGGCTCTTCCATGATATCCAGCCTTACACATAAGAATACTCCAGGTATTAACTATCTCCGGCTGCTATAGTGTGCTTTTACCAGATTTTCTCAATGATTCTATTGTTAATGACAGTATATCAGCAATGGAACAAGCCGATCAAAATCTGTATTTTTACTACTCATATATACATACATATATTTCTAGTAATATGCTATCATCATTTTGTACATTTACTGCCTGACTCTACCAAATTGATGGAAACCACGGCAGAACGAATGTTGATTTACTAAATATGTTAGATCTTAAACTGCGCCATATTTTGTGAGTTTGCATTCTACAAGTTTTTATTAATTTAACCGTTTCTTAACAACAGTTTTATTTTTTAATGATATATATATATATATATATATATATATATATATATATATATATAAAAGTGAACATACAAGTCAACACTTAGAGGCGACAGTCTGTTTCATGCTAGATGCAATCGTCAGGCCACGAGTGCTGTTATTTTTCTCGGCTATTCATATATACGGGTCAGTGGTGCATTGTGGGTAGTCTATTTTGGCAGCTGGAATAAATACATACATAAACAAACAAAATGACAATAAAATAAGCAAAATAAATTAATCCAAACAAATTACTAAATCACACCTGTTAGAATAGACGAAATAGAATAAAAAATAAGGAACAAAACCAATAAATAAAGTAAATAATAAAAAAAGTTATCAAACTATTATGACCAAAATATTAGACTATAAAAAATCAAAAGAAAACATCGGACGAAAAATAGCTATAACTGTTATATAACGATAAAAAAATGAATAAAAACTAATATACTGCGTTACTTAAAAATCGAAAACCAAAAAGAGAAAATATACAGTGTAATAAATAAATAACAACAATAAAATAAATTGATCTAAATACATCCAAATATATAAATAAACTAACAACCGATAAACTAGCCGTTTAGAAAAAAACAAATAAAGATAATCAATCCAAATAAATAAAATAAAAACTGTTCCCGCCAAAATAATAGTCAGAACAAACCACAACAATCAACCTCAAAATTCAACAAATAGCTTTATCTTCCCAAACAAAAACAAAACTATTAAATAAGCTATATAAACAAATTATTATTACGTTAATAAAAACACCGATCAAAATAAAAATAATAAATAAATATATATATAAGATAAAAATAAAAATAAAATAAATAAAAACAAGCAAAATAATTTGACCCAAATAAATAAACAAATAAACTACTTCCGATAAAATAGCCGCCATAATAGACTACCCACAATAAGCTATATAAACAAATTTTTACTACGTTAATAAAAACACCGATAAAAAAAAATAAAATAAAATAAATATAAAGGATAAAAAACAAAAATAAATTAAATAAAAACAAGCAAAATAATTTGACACAAATAAACAAATAAATGACTTCCGGTAAAATATCTGCCAAAATAGACTACCCACAATGCACCACTGACCCGTATATATAAATAGCCGTGAAAAATAACAGCACGCGTGGACTGACTATTGCATCTAGCATGAAACAGACTGTCGCCTCTAAGTGTTGACTTCTATGTTCACTTTTATATTTACACACGCTCTATCTCTGATATTGAGCACTTTATCCCATAAATATAGCACACTTTAAGATTATATTTCTTCATATATATATATATATATATATATATATATATATATGTTTGTGTGTGTGTGTGCGTGTGTGTGTAAATGGACATTAAATTCAACATTTAGAGGCGACAGTCTGTTTCAAGCTGAAAAGCAATGAGCAGACAATGCCGATTGTTTGATGATTGTGTTTAAGAATGAAACAGATTGTGGGAGGTGACAATGATTGCTTTTTACATATACATACGTTCTATCAACACTTTACCCTATAAATATAGCCTAGCTTAAACCTATATCTTATCTTATAATATATATATATATATATATATATATATATATATATATATATATATATATATATGATATCGCAAATTGAGTGCTGGTATTAATAAAACAGTGTTTGATGTAATATAACACAGCTATTAAGTATATATTAATGAATATACGTATCATCCCTTACCTATAGCACGACTAAGAGTTTCACGCACAACATAGTTTTTATGATCTGTGCTTCTGGCGAAGAAAAAGTTATATATATATATATATATATATATATATATATATATATATATATATATATATATTAATGCATATTTCATTAAATAATTTAGACAAGTTGTGTCTATTTATTTTAAGTAAGTTCCTTTCGTATTGTCTGATAAGCTTAATCACATCATCGTTGGAAGACGAAAGGAAAACACTATATTGACACATGTTTGAATCCAATCCAAGCTTTCGGCTTACATAAGCCATTATCAAAGATGACAATTTTAATAAATCAAACAACACATATACGAAACCACAATAATGGCCCGCCGTTCCTGTTTGAATAAGCTCAAAGTAACGACAAACTCTTATTTACGAGCCAAGGAAGCGAAAAACGCGTCGTAGCTCGTGACGTCACACATGACCACGCGAGAGTGAAAACGAGAAGTATTAAGTATGAGAAGGCCTTGGTATAAACCAATGGATCCTGCTATAGATTATAGGCATTTAAGAATGTTTGTGGAGATTTCATAGTTTATTTTGTTCTGGTTAGGTTTCAACTGTTTTATGTATATAGCTTCAAGAATTTTTAATTTTTGTTTATTATTTTCATGTTTAAGTATAATTGTGTTGTCAACAAGGATTTTCCGGAATTGAGTCAGCGGGCAGGCATGTTGTTTTAAATGTCTAAAAATGTTAGAGTTATCAGTTAAATGTAGAGTTAAGCGTCTTGAAAGTGAGTTTGTGGTGTGGCCAACATAAATATTATTTACTCCATTGTAGATACATTCTCCCAAAGGGCACTTGAATGTGTACACAATGTTAGTTTTTTGCCAATCGCTAACTGGGAAGTGGGGGGGGGAATCATTCCGAATAGTTAAGTTGGATATGCCAGATTTAGTGTAGTATATGATTAACCTAATTTTTTGGCTCGGATCTGTTGTAGTTATATTAGAATTAACTAGTTTTTTTAATATATATATATTCGTCTTGTTTATAATTGGTATGCATTTGACTACGATAATAGAGATTAATTAGTTTGGAATTAGTTGAAGTAGTATTATGTTTATTTTGCTAATATTAAGACTTCTATGATAATATTTTATCTGTTCATCCACTATATAATTTGGAAAGCTATTATTAATAAGTGTTTGTTTTATATTCTTAAGTTCACTGTAAAAAATCTGTTTTGTAGATGAGTTAGTTTTTGCACGATGTATTAGATTTTTTATAATTGCTATTTTGTAGTAATAAGGACATTCGGTTTTGTAGTTAAGTGTACAAGAATTTATACTAGTAGGTTTTTTGTATGGCGAAATAGTAAATTTGTCATTATTTGTGTTTATCAATATGTCAAGGAAGGGGATTTTATTATTAGTATTGAGTTCCCTACGTGAATTTAAGGACAGAATTATCTTAAAAATGTTTTTGTAGTTGAAGTATTTCATCAGCATTTTTAACTAAAATAAGGATATCATCAACATGTCTTAGATAGATGGGAGGTTTTTTAACCTCTGTAAATATCTTATTTTCGAGGTTCGACATGTAGAAATTGCTAAATGTCGGACCCAGTACTGAGCCCATGCAGACGCCATCGCGTTGTAGATATATATATATATATATTATTACTATGGTCTAAGAAAATGGACTTCAGTAGTATAAACTAATAGTAGTTTCCGTAATATATTTGGATTAATTTTAAGTGGGGGTAGAGGTGAGTTACTGTATATATTCCTTATAATTATGTCAATAGTTTTATTAACAGGGACATTGGTAGATACGTTTTCAACATCAAGTAAAGCTATGATTTCATTATTAGGTGTTTCGCTTTTTAGGATTTGGATTACTTCTAGTGTTGAACTGAAGCTAAATTTACTAGGAAGGTAAGGAGTAATGAGTTGATTAACGTATATTGTTAGTTGATATACTGGAGTAGGAATTTGCGATATGATAGGACGGAGAGGATAGCCAGTATATATATATATATTTGTGAAAATTACTTGTCTAAATTTGGCGTCTCATTTTGAAGAAGGAAACTCATAATAGACAATGCCTTCACACAAAATACAAAGTGCCACTTTCTTCGGCAAAAGACCGGCTTTTAGATTGATTAATAGTGACACATTTTGTTTACTTTGGACCTTCTTTACTCTACGAACTTCGAAACATTCAATATTTCTATTGTCTATTATCGTTCTCTTAAGGAATGTTGTGTTTCTTCAACGTCTGGTAAGCATAACACGGATGGAAAATGCGGGCTCTAGATCCTTTTTCCGCTAAAACATTAGGCATCTAAACATCACCGCTATTCATGTAAGCAATAGTTCTCATACACCTTATAACGTTTGTGTGAAATCCATTAAATATGTCTGCGATGTCGTTTGTCATATGACCTGGATTATATCAAATCGTGCTTTCGATATGGCCGACACCAACGATTAAAATGCTGCTGGTATTTTTTTTTCCTCTTTGAATATTTTTTTTTCATTTTCTCAGAAGAAATACAAGAGTATCAAATAAAGAAAATGCATTTAATTTTCATTCATTTTTAGCTAAATTCCTTTAAAATCCATGATCCTTACACGAATTGTCTAGAAAGAGGCGGTGATATCTTTCGGAATATGTATAGCTGCATTAAATGTGACAGTTATGTGTTAAAGTGAACTAATGAAAGGGGCTGTGAACTTATTCTTCTTTGTGGATTTCTGATTATTAAGCAATTTTCGAAAAAGAACAGTTGACAGTTCATATTCTGCTGAGTAGTATTAAAGCTAAAACGTATCAAAGTGCATTTAGACATACTTTTAGGGTCAACAGAAATCTAGCACTGTGGGTTATAGTGGGCTTCTTAGCTATATTTGCGGCCAATGAAGTGATGTCACGGCATTGTTGTGCGAAGGACTTCCGAGATTAAAGTCAATGGCAACGGGAAGAGGGCTTTTGTTACCAGGCATTTAAGCTGCAGCACATCGTTTGTAATTTGATTTTATAAGGAAGGACAACTTACGAAATACACGTGACGCATGTATAAATAGTTCTCCGGATTTCAATCTAGAAATGGAGAGAACTGGTCAGGTGCTCTGATGCACAGCGGCCCTTCCAGCACACCCGGTTATGGTACTAATTGTTGTTGTTTGTTTTTTTTATTATTATTATTATTATTTCATTTGATTTCTGGCGTTTACACATTTCTTTCCGGGTCTCGCCCAGGAATCTAAGGTTAAAAATGGCATCATGACACTTTCCACTGAATAAAATATTATTATTATTATTATTCAACATTAAAAAATAACGGTAAACTATTTTTAGAAATTAATTAAAGCAAAATCAGTTGAATGACAGGCAAACACATCAAGAAGGAGACACCAACCTTTATGATGAGCCCTACAGTGGCCGGCCTGCAGCTGTAACGAATAAGGACAGGCCCAAAGAGGCTGATTCTGTTATTACAGCAGACATAAAAATCACAATTGCGTAACAGATAGTAATGACAGCGAGGTGGAATCTCTTGGCTATTCATATGTGTGCTGATAATTTCTAGGTTTATCTTTTGATCCAAGAATTGGCACTTAGATGAGGAAGGATTTTTAATTGTAAAGTACAGAGGAGAACTTTATGACATTTCAGAAAGTAGATGAGAAGCTTCAATAATGCCTGTAAATATGTCCTCATTCATGGCGGCAAATCGCGTTTGAGAAGGGAATGTACGATATTAGATTTGGCATTCAAATAATTTTGGTAATGTTTTATGTTTTAAGCGATTCTATGATTACATCTATTGTAATTAAAGGTCACACATTACTTTCTGACTGAATGGAGACAATGTTGAGATTGAGAGTTTTCATTTTCCTATCACCAGTCGTCTTCTATTGGTAACTCTCTCGTAATTAAAGAAAAGAATGGCGTAGTTTATTGACCGAACCTAATACTACAACTGATATGAAATAGTTTTAGATATTGCGATTTTGTATTCAATTTGATGAGATTATGTTGATCTACTATTAAAAAAAATATATATATATATATATATGTCTTTAAATAATTGTCGGACTTTGTCCATTTCATATGTGACGTCATTTGTTTACATTTGATACGCCATGAGCAGTTATGAATGTACGTGAGAGATTCATGGAAGATTGAATTTTATAAGCAGTAAATTCGACCTTGCCAACCGAACGATCCTCAGTAGCCGAATCGGTTATGGCACGTCAGGCTATATGACGGTTCCGTATAGGATACAGGTTCGAATCCTGTCGGAGGACGAATATTTTCTATGAAAATTTCTCGGACATATTTGCCGGTAAATGTTATTTAATACTGTTTATTATAAATAGAGCATTTACTTAAATACTTGTATCTATAAAAAGAATGTTAAACATAAAAATGTCTTTAAATATATATATATATATATATATATATATATATATATATATATATATATATATATATAGATATAGATATATATATATATATATATATATATATATTGCTTTATTTTTCACATAAGTCTACATTTATATTTCAATCACTTATGCATATCATCATTATTATTATTATTACTACTACTACTACTACTACTACTACTGCTACTACTATAAATGTTATGTACTCTCATAAAAAAATTTGGATTAACTTGTCAAATACAAAATTTCAAAGTACAAAATTAGTAATTAGTGTTGCTGTCTTTGGATCGATTAATGCCTCAATTCGGTGTGGCATTGAATCGAACAATGTCCAGAATTTTGCCTTGGGAATTTTCTTCTTAACAGTAATCTCAAAACTCTTGAAATATGAGCGAATTTTTTTTTTGGAGCCCTTGTTTCTCCAGTTCCCGCCACAATGGTTAAATTATATTCATATCTGGAGTCTGTGCTAGCCAGTCTTCCAAAAGTTGAACATCTCCAACGACAATAAACATTTCTGTATGCTAAACACGTAGAAGACAAGACCATAATAATCTAATATGGTTTTCGCTGTTTAGGTTTCCATCAATTCTTATCAATCTTCTTCTACCATTACTTTTAATACAACGCCATAGCATCATGCATCTACCACACAAACATGACCCGCCCTGGGTATGACGATAAACTACATCCGCGTCCTGGGTAAGACGATGAACTATGTCCAGCAAAAAGACCTCTGATCTGGAGGTTTTGAGGATCGTGAAACGACATCTTAACTGCTGGTGTTCCCAGGTCCACCCTGACCCAGGATGGTAGCACCTGTTAGGGTCCC
Organism: Acanthosepion esculentum; assembly: GCA_964036315.1. Taxonomy (NCBI): domain Eukaryota; kingdom Metazoa; phylum Mollusca; class Cephalopoda; order Sepiida; family Sepiidae; genus Acanthosepion; species Acanthosepion esculentum. Next base: position 97,018,370 of record OZ038486.1, on the reverse strand, counting down.
ATCTATGGACAAATAGTTAACGCCAAAACTGGGGTAAAAACACTATAAAAGTGTAAAAATAGGTTTTCATACCAGAAGAACTTTGTAAAAAATTATTACCAATAATAATTTTTTTAAGAAAAAAAAACTATTACCAGCAATACATTTTTTGAAAAAAAAATTACTATTACCAGCGATACAATTTTGAATGAAAAATATTACCAGAAATAGATGTTTGCAATCTTAAAATGCAAATACAATATGACCGTTAACTCGCGTTAGCTTAGTGATGATTCAAAATTTTGTATTAAAGCCTATTCATTTAATTATTGCTGCCTAAAATATTGGAATTAACTAAAATAATTTATATCATTGAAATTCATAGGTTAGAAATGCGAAGAAATAAAAAGAATTAAAGAAATTACAAAATAAATCTTAATTATTTGAATTTAAATCTGGATTCAAAAGTAAAAAAAAATATCAAGGTGGGTAACTCTCATTTTTGGCAACGTTGTGTCTGTTGGAGAAGCTTATTATATTAAAACACTTCAATAACCCTAAGCACGAGGTCCGAATTAATGACTACATGTATCCATAAATCCAAGCACCTGCTCCAACACATTGACCCCCGATTAAAAGTGATTATAAAATAGATTTTACCAATCTCTATCTATAAAAAGCAGAATGTGTGTGTCCAAATTAGCAGAAAGGTCAAGGCCCACCTTGCATTTCCGAACTCCCATCGATAGTGGCAATAATCGATTTTTTATGCTTCTACGGTAGTTTTCATGTAGTTTCTAGCCATTTCTACTGGCCAGTGTGAGCGCCTATAGCTGGCTGCCACGAACAGTCAGGAAGATTCTATTGGCCTGCGTGAGGGCCAACAGCTGACTGACACGAATGTTAACTAGCATGCTAGCATGCAAAAAAAAATGATAGCTGCATTCGTCACAAGTGGGAAAAATTTAAATCTGCATGGCACTTTACTCCAATTGGCTCATTCGCTTGCTTAAACTCAACGTTGACTCTGATTCCACAGAACTGGGTTGGGTGTGAAAAAGTATTTGATGTTAACATTCTTTTTACATTCGGTTTTTCCAGTTAGAAGTCCTTTTTTAAAGCTGATCGTTTTGTCTTCATTTTGTTTAGATCTTTTTCGTAACAGATTTAATGTTTAGTATAGACCTTAGAAAAATTTCGCAGTGTGAGATAGGCAAGAAGTAAGGCATGTGGCAACATCAGCACGGCAATGGGCACTCCTTTAAAGGCAAGGATGGGCAAAAATATTTTAAGTCAAGTGATTGCGATTGCTGTATGAGTCGTACGATTTTTGAATCAAGCACGGGCAACGCCGGGCCATGCTGCTAGTATTAATATAATAGGCAACAACTTTTTTATGTTCTTAGAACCCATCATTAATAACATTCCTTATATATTATACATGCATACAATCCAATATTACTGTACTTGATTTATTTATATAATTGTTGTGGTGTCCTTCCTCTAAGAGTCTGTTAGACTCTTCAGCCTACTATAAATTTAGTAGGAGAGAAGTTTCGGGGAACAGTGAACTATGATTAGATTGAGCGCTAGTTCATTTGATACACTCTCACTAGTCGTGTAATACTCTTCTGGTATACTTACTGTTTAATATACGATATATCCGCAAACCTGATTTTTATGATTACTTAACCATTTACTTGGTCACAACAATAATGTTGTGACATCACCCGCCAATTCCGAGTTACTATCGTGACAAGATCAAATGTTTGTGTCATCGGCATGGATAACAAGTTGAGAGCTAATGCCATCGGAAGGTAGTTAATGAAGAGTGGCCGTTCAGGCCAACATTAATTTTGAGATTTGATAACAAAGACTGAATCAGTTCAAAATTTCGTCTGGAAGCACTGTTAGAGTTTTGGGGTACTGTATATACTAGTGAGCCAACCAAATTGAGCTGACTCATTTTATAGTTGACCAATAGAAGATGTTAACCAATCAGAAAGCTTAAAATATTCAATTCGACGTGTATTAAGGCAGCCATGTTTTTTCCAAATATTCACTGCCAACCACCGAGACCTTCGAAGATTGAAGAATTTACTGAACAGCTGCTGCTAGTGGTATTGGCGTTGTTTCATTGAACATATTGCTTACTGCGCTGGATTCTATATTCATAGACTACGACAAACATGGTCAACAGGCACAATCACTTTCAGCTTCTGAAGAAGACCGGTATGCCAAAATCTTTCAAAGCAAAAACCATTCTTATTTAAAACTTGATAGCCTCTTTCCGCTATAATGTTTAATATCTCAGCAGTTGACTTGCTTGTCTGAAAGAATATCTTGCGATGTAAAATGCTTTAAAAATCCGGCATTGATGGGGGCCATTAGTAATTTCTCAAAAAGGGGTACAAAGTTAATAGACCGTTAGTTGGAAGCGTTGGACTAATCCCCTGTGTTCTTAACGAATAGAAAAACAGATGAGTATTTCCAACAAGCAGGAAAGCAAGAGGCAGCGACGCATTTGCTGTACAGTTTAGAGAGAGAAGGCGCCAGTTCGATAGCACGCATCTTAAGGACTATGACAGTGAAGTCATTTTGATTAATATGGACAAATTCTGTATATCATTATTTTTATTAATTCTTTCAAAATTCATATTAACTTTTATTTTATATCAATTTTATATTGCATGAATAATGTATAAAACAATGTCTTTCATAATTCCAATATCATTCGAATGTACTTGGGTAACATAAAATAATACAGAGTAAAAGTTAATATGAATTTTGAAAGATATAATTAAAATAGTGATATGCAGAACTTGTCCATATTTAAAAAACAAGTTAGAGAGAATTTTTTCTGAGAAAATAAACCCCGTATATATATATATATATATATATATATATATATATATATATTGTTTACGAAAAACTAGGTAATCTGTATGGGTAGACCCAAGGAGGATAAAATACAGAGAGCTCAATGTAAATCAATAATAATTAAAATATTAAATAATAGCTAATAATTTAAATAAAAACAGACCACTTTAAGGTTCCATGTAATAAATTATTTTACCACAGCCCTTTTAAAGGACCGTGGACCTCCTCAAAGAAATTTTAAATTACATCTAACTCAATCATGTCTCTCCCCCCTCACTTCAGCACTTCTTTAATTTACATATGCTTAGTATTGCCCGTCAAAAATGTGTAAATTTCTTTTCATTTTTCGTTTCAACCTTTGGAAGTAAAGTCTGATGATCCGCGGTCCTTTAAAAGGTCTGTGGTGAAATAATTTATTATATGGAACCTTAAAGTGGTCTGTTTTTATTTAAATATATATATATATATATATATATATATATATATATATATATATATATATATATATATATATATATATACAGAGAGAAAAGCAATTACCAAAGGGCATTCTATAGGCTGGCCCGAAAGTCTTGTCAGCCGTACATAATATAACTTTCTGTTTCAGATGGCTAACACGAGCTCCTACACGAAACTGATCTGATGGTGTTCATACAGGCCTTCTCGATGTTTGACAGGGTCAATGAAAGTGAATAAACTGAATCCAGTATTACTGTATTACTTGTTCTCATTACATTTTGGTAGGGGTGACAATACTTTCGGATCACCCTGAAAAATGGCACACCTAAAAAAAATTCATTATATGGAATAGCGCGCTAAAAACTCACAATCATAATTAGTCATGTTACGCCGGCTTCGTGCATGAAAAAATATTCACACACACACACACACACACACACACATATATATATATATATATATATATATATATATATATATATATATATATATATATATATATATTTGAACTTTATTTTAATCCTTTAATCGTTTAAGCTAATAGACCTTCGGGTTGGTAAGGAGATTGAGAGTCCCTAAATCTTTGCATATTCTCAGCATTGAAATCTTTCCAAGCTTCCGGAACTTTCCATTCCTCGCTCCAGCCTTAGCTCTTTTAATTGCATTCTGTCCCTCTGTTGGTGCAGATTTATTTTAACTGTTCCCGTATGCGAAATGCAACAATAAACTACAGAATAACTCAAAAGTTATCGCTGCATTTAAGTATTGCATTAATATTTAAGCTTACTTTTTAAGACTTCAGCGATAATTCTTGTGCTGCCAATTAATTTGATGTACGTAGGTCCTTACTTTCCGTACAAACAATTATTTTTATTTCATGGGTGAGTGTCGCTAGATTTCGCAATTAATTATAAAGTTATAAAATTGTTATCATACAAGAAATTTGTCGCAAAAAATGATTTAAATAATCGACGAAAACAATCGCAATAATGAAAACTGTAAATTTCATATTTTGCGGGTCCAGGTCCGGGTCGGGCTCGGAATGTTTTTAGTTTGCTCACGGAGTCGGCTTGATTCTAAAATGGTATGATATGTTGGGCTACGACCTCTTGGAGTAAAGTTGAAAAGGTGTGACACACTGACATTCGCATTTATTTGTATGGATATAGTTAGGAGATTTTCTTTTCTAAAACAAATATCGTATCTAATATTATGTATCTATTATACGTACTCTAATGTAATGTATATAATATAACATGCGTACATTATACATGTTCCAATTGTCATAGCTGGGGAAAATCTTCCACTCTCTATAAAACACTTCTGTGACATGAGTCTCAAATAACCTCTGACAAACTGGAGAATGGACAAAGGCGGAAAACTGGCGCGTCATAACCAGCTACCGGGTCAATGGAGCTCGACAGCCCAGAAAGACAGTCCATACAGGGGAAGCAAAACCCTAATTTTAATCCTTCACTGCCTTGAAGTCGTATCAAAACACGTAACAGCTAGCGAAGTAAAACCAGACAGAAAACGGAGTATAGCCGCGAAGGATCTCAACAGTGACAACTTTCCGGCAATTTATGCAGCCAAGCTGTGTCAAAATATAATGCTCTGTATTCCTTTGAATCTTGTTGGTACAGCCGAGATCAGGGCCCATATAGTTGTGGCAGCGCACGGCCTCCATATACAATCGTCCAGGCCTGCGCCCTAGAGAGTTTACTCCATTTTCACTATCAAAAAGTTTTAGTACACAGGCGCTGCCTTTATCTCGCGGTAAACGGATGCCTACTAGTTACGAGAAATGATGTCACATTAAAATCAATCAAATCATGAGAAATGTCTTTGTTTAGGCTTCCGATACGATCATAAAATCAGTAGATAAAGAATCTAATGAGCGATGTGATTTGCTTCATAAGGGATAAAATGGTAATGTGTTTTGCATTTGCTGTGAAATCCTCCGTCACTGAGTTGTCCAAAAGCACGCCGAGCTATAAAGTGTTTGTTCTTTTAGAATGGGACAGAGATTCGAGCCCTGATGGAGAGCATATCACTTTTAGTAACGCTTCTCGGTACACGTCAATTAGTTTGATTTAAAATAGAAACATCTATTCAAATATTTGTATCTGCTTAATATAACGTTATTAGTCTTGAGGAAAACATGTACATAAATAAAACGATCCCTTCTAATGATTTAAGCTCGTAACAAAATAAGACTTGAAAAAGGACAAGAAAAATCCGATTCGCCAAAGACATCAGATCAAGGAACGCGATATTTATGCTCAAAATGTTATCAGAAAGAGAAATACAAATGAAGAAGAACGTTTGCTTGTGCTTTATACGTATTTGGAAATGATATTAGAATAATAAAGAACATATACTGTCTTCATACAGATTGTTCATCATATATAAATATAGATAGAGGTGTAAGGCAAGGATCTGTCATCTCACCGGACTTATTCAACCTATACAGCGAGACGATGCTGAGAGAATTAGACTTCCTACCAGGATTTATTACTGTCCGCCACAATCCTAACAACATAATATATGAAGATGGCACAGCGTTGTTACCAAACACACAAATAAAAAAAAATACAATATTGCTGTTACAGCTTCCTAGAGAACGTAATGTAATCTAACCGGAAAGAGAAGGATAATGAGGGGTTCGCCAAAGACACCGGAACAAGAAACGCGATATTTATGCTCAAAATGTTATCAGAAAGAGTTATACAAACGCAGAGGGACGTGTATCTGTGTTTTATTGATTACGCAAAGGCGTTTGATAAAGTACGCCGCAGATATCTATTGGAACTACACAACAAACTTGAAATATCTGGGAAGGATATTACAATAATCAAGAACCTATACTGGCAGCAAACCTGGGGAAAGGAAAATGAATTCATCAGATATTTACAAACAGAAAGAGTGTGAGAAAATTATGTGTCTTCTCGCTGTTCAACCAATACAGTGAGGCTATTCTGAGAGAACTAGAAGTCTTACAAGAATTCATTATTGGCGGCCAAAATCTTAAAAACATAAGATATGTAGATAACACAGTGTTTGTAGCAGATCCAGAAAGAAAACTACAACAACTCCTACAGAAAGGTGGTGAAGGAAATTGAAAAAAATGGATTAAACATTCACTGCACGACGACAGAATGCATGGTTATTTTCAAAACGAGGCCAAAATCATACAAGTAAAAATATTTAAATATCTGGGGGGAGTGTTTTAACGGAGGACAGTAATTGTGGCATCGACATCCAAACGTACATTAGAATCTCAAAATATATAAGCCGAAAACTAAGCCGTAGTTTTTAAAGATAACCAAAAGTAAATTTCTTTTGAAAAACTATTGGAATGTTATGTAATATAAGTTCTCCTCTGAGGAGACCGTCTTATTCTATATGAAGACTGAATCTTAAGAATAAAGAAACGAAAGCCTGTCAGCATTAGTCGTGACGAGAAATAATTAGCGGTAGTAATGTCTAAAGTCGTGCTAGTTATATTTGGCGCACATGAAGCCATAACCAAAAGGCAAGAACCGATATTGGATGAATTGGAAATCCTAAGAAGAAGTGAAACTATCCAAATCAAAGTAGTATTAAATCTGGGGGGTTACTTAGAAAAGAGTGTTGCAGACTTGATATACCTTTGCTGTCTCTTGACTCCCAGCAATAACCATTAAAAATTTAGTTTCATAATAATAATAATAATAATAACATAATTGTTGTATTGGACATCAGAATTGAAATCTTCGGAGGAGCAAGTAAATCTAAATAGATGTGGTTACTTAGAAGAAACCTTAAGAGGGAAACTGGGTGGCTAATAATTGCATCCTAAAACAACCAACTATATAAAGACCAAAATAAACAAAGCGGAGATAAAAAAAAAGTATATGTAGACTGCATGGAAATAAATATGAAAAAGGAAATACGTAATGAGAGCCACGATCGCATATGCCCTGAAATGAAAAAAAAAGGAGCGAGTATTTATTTACTAAGTGCAACATGTGATTAACAAAGAAGTTGTAAGGAGAAATGGTGATTTTAACGTAGAATCCGAATGATACAGTTGAAATGTATAGGACACATAGTGTGGAAAGTAAGTTTGGAGAATTTGGCACCCACGAGACATATTAAAGTCAAAAGAACAGACGAAAGCAACCAGTAGTCTACCTAACTAGTTTGTGGCAATGGCTAACACAATATAGGAATGGGAGGGATGATAAAACAGCAAAAAATACTAAGAGCTAAAAGGATAGAAAGTTGTGGAGCGCTACGATGTTCACACCGTAAAGCGACACGACACATTAATTAATTTTATAAATGGTGTCTTGTGGTAGGTTACAACTATCAGATTCATATACAACAAAACTTACAATTATCAAGCAGCTCACACAGCCTATTATGTTTGAAGTTTATTTTCCAAGCAATAGTAATACCAAAGTAATGGTAATTTTATCCGGTTCCTCACGAGGAAATATTTGTCATTCATTGATCGAGCATCCAGTACAGCTGTCATTCGAAATTCATATATATTTCTCTTCATTTTTAAGAAAATAGATATATTAAATACAGTATCTGTTATCGCTCTTTCCAGCATTGATGAAGGTTTTCTTCCTCGCCTTTTGTTTGAAGTAGTGTGGGATTTCAACATCTTGCTTATGTGCTATCTATTTTAGTTGTTGCTGGTATTGGAAATCTGCAAGTCATGCACTTTCTTTTATTTGATAAATTCTTTTTGATTCTGTAGCGTCAATCTACAAGATTCACAGGATAGAAAATCACCATACACCGAGGTGTTTAGTATTTACTAATTCTACATCCTGAATTTCAGTCCAATTTTTTTGTTCTATCACTATTTTCATTCCACTTTCAGATCAAAGTTTCTGCTTTGGAAACGTTTACCTTGAGTCCTATTTCTTGGAACACATGGTAGAGGATGTTGATTTTCTCTAGGAGAAACAACAACAACAATATATATATATATATATATATATATATATATATATATATATATATATATATATATATGACGTGGACACTAACCAATATTGCCAAGGAAGTAATACGGATGTGTGGTAGAACGTGGTAACAAACATAAATTGTCAAGGTATTAAAACCAATGATAGGGGTCTAATCGTAATTAAGAGACCGAAAATTCAATAAATAGGGCTCAACATCTTAAAATACCTAAAATCTCAGAGTAGGGGGTCATATCAATGATTACAATGTTATCGATGAACGTAATACAAATGCAGAATTATTTACACTTATGTTTTATAGATTACGCAGAAGGCATTTGGTAATTATTGCACAATAAACTATTTGAACTACAAAAATCTAGTTCTATTTGGAAGGTTGTTCGAATGATCCAGAAATTATACGTGGGGAAAACCGCCTACATACGGACAGAAAATAAACTGAGTATATACACTTAAACAGAAAGGGGCATGAGACAAGGACGGGTCTTCTCGCCAGATATATTCAACTTCTACAGCGTGGCTATCCGAAGGAACCTGGAGACGTGCGCGTACACTTAACAATATAAAACACTTCCCAGATATTGAACCTTGTGCAATTTTTTATGTTGAGATCTCATTCATAGTTCGTATCTTGCGATTTTTATTCTCATAGGTCAGTATAATTTAAGGATTATTCTAAAATCCTATCCAAACAGAACTTGAGAGAGACCTTTCTTCCTTAGATCAGCATGACTGATGCTAACCTGCGGGGGAGTGACCCATTGCTGACATGAAATGGAAAGATTATATTGAATCAATTTTAGGTCTGCAGCTAGGAAAGTCGTTTTACTCTGTAGTGATAGATATATATTTTTTCTCGCCCGAATCTATCTTATATACAGTGCTGGTCGATAAAAGTAACTTCTGATTTTTTTTACTAAATGTTCTCTTCTCTGATGAAATGAAAGTTGAGCTAAATTCAAAGGATAAGCGATCTAAAATCCGAAGAAGAAGCTTTGAAAGGGCTTTGAATTAAACAGTAAGTACTGTCAAGCATCCGTTCAGTATAATATTCTGGGGATGCTTTTCTTTTCATGGAACGTGTTTCTTAAAATCTATTGAAAAGATCCCCAAGAGCGAGCATACCTTAAGAGTATAATTCTTAACATATATATATATATATATATATATATAGGCTGCGTCTACTTATTTAATATATACACTTTATCCCATACACGCAAAATTCGAACGCGTATACACACATATACACTCACACTACTCCAATAGCTTCATGTCTCGCACCTCTCGACTGTGGAACTCCCTTCCTTATTCTTGTTTCCCTGACAAATATAATCTCCAACTATTTAAGTGTAACGTCAATCGACATCTCCAGTTGCCTTGATCTATCCACTTCCCTTCACCACATCCTTTCCCCTTTCATTCCTATCTGCTCTCGCTCCAAATCTTCTGCAACCCCCTTGCCTTGATCGATCCACTATCTTTCTCCACATCCTTTCCTCTACCACTCCTATCTGCTCTTCTTCCAAACCTTCTGTAACCCCTTGCGTGAAGGTGGCTTCCAGCCTTGCTTGGAGTGAAAAGCTTAATATATATATATATATATATATATATATATATATATATATATATATATATACATATATATATATATATATGTAATACAAATAAAATTGGTCACTGTTTGCTGCAATATGCAGCATCTTCCCTCCAGAGATTGGCAGAGGAACCATTTTGTAATCGTTTGCTTCTGTCGTCAGGCGATTAATTCTTTGGTAAATTGATAGCAGGCATCAGCAGATTCTCTATTATGTATAAACATAAAAGTTGTAACTAAGCTCAACACCGAGAAGTGACAGACTGTTTCCTGATTCAACGCAATCTTGCAGCCGAATGACTGCGCGTTGAAGCATAAAACAGACTCTCGCCGCTTTGTGTGGACCTCAGTATCCACTTGCATATATATATATATATACATATATATATATATATATATATATATATATATATATCCATTACTCCAACGTGCCTCCACGGCTTGGATTGAGGAATCGGAGAGCCGAATTCGGATTCCAGTCAAATCCATTACATCCACTTACGTGCTAATACCATTGGGAAAGGTGTGAATCCTCTTCTTCTCCCTCCAACTATGGGTAAATAGCAGCACAGACTGGGTTACTATAGCCTTGGATGGCAACTGGTCTAGGAGAAGGAAAACTCCGAATTCAAAACCTGCGGAGGGTTGTTTCGGGACCTTGTGGCACTCAGTGCTCCAGGTCTCTGTATTCGGCCCTATCGAAAAGTGTGGATGGTCATGCACGAAACCTTCACCACTATAATCAAATCTCATGTGTCAGCGTAGGGCTCTCAGTTTCTAGGAACTGATCTGCCTGACACTCATACGTCGAATTTGACGGGAGAGTCGATGATATATATATATATATATATATATATATATATATATATATATATAGATAGATAGATAGATAGATAGATAGATAGATAGATAGGTCTTAGGGAGCAAAAAATATAGATATTCTGTTCAGACTATATACGAATTTTTAATGATCAATTACAATTTTAATCAGAATAATAATTTGCTTCGTTTTCGAGGACATCTTCCCATAGGGCAATTAATTTATAATACCTTAGCCATAACAATATCTGGGTTTGAGGGTAAAACATATTTATGTATTTTCAAACTCATAATTCATAATTGGTGTACAGTTTTCTGTGCAGGAAATACGGCAATGATCTGAAAAGGTGATGATCTAAATTTAGATTGGAATCAACATAGACACAAGTGTTTGGAAAGATCTTGCGCCTAAAATGTATCTGGAGTCCTGGGTCGGGCGATAAATTACATCCGGCAGCAAGGCCTCTGATCTTCAGTTTTTTTAAGGAGCGTTGGACCACCACTGAATTGTTGTTATCCCCTGGTACATCATGACCTGGCTCGGTCGTACCTGTTAGTGTCCCAAGTATAGGCAAGTATTAAACCTCAAAACTGGTGTCAAAACATTATGAAAGTATAAAATACATTTTTATAGTAAAAATATCAGTAATATATTTTCATAGTAAACATTACCAGCTATACATTTTTGTAAAAGAAATTACTAATGCTACCAAGAAAAGCAAAAATTTCGGCATTAAATGACCCATATGGAGTTGATATATTAAACCAAATTAATAAATAAATTAACATTTAAACCGGGATTTCCCTGGAAGTCATAGCAAACGACTAGTATTAACGACATTGAGTAAGGCAGGGTTGAATATGCAGAGCTTAAATAGGGAACATAAATCTTGTCTCACCTGTGCAGATTGCGGGCGCTCGTGGCTTTCAATGGCTGGCTTTATTTGTCACACATGTCTCAACATTAACACAATCTAGAACTATGATATTTAGCCTAATTTATTTTGTAATATATGTAACATAATGTGCAGGTCAGTTTGTGGACTTAAAAGCCCCATTACAAGTCAGTCTGGCATCAAAAGGCAAAGCCACATGATACCAATCCAGCAAATGGTAAGTATGCTTACAAAACATGTGGCTTAAAATGTAGTTACTTCGCTTGACTGAGTCAGCAGCAGGAAATGAACAATAAAATCAATGAAGTAGTCGAACTCAGACAAGCGTTTATTTTCCACCTTATATTCCACCATCTACACGAAACAGATGTTTTATATTCTTTAGCAGTTGAGGCTGGAATTAAGTTCTATGTGGGACCAAGGTTGTCGTCGAAATCGGCATCTGTTTTTCCCTGATTTTTTCAATGATATCTGGATTCAAGCCCGGGTAAAGATTGGAATTTGGTATACTGACCATTAGTATCATTTATAAGGTTTTCTAGACGTCATTTTCTTTTTTTGCCAATTTAGGCTCCTTCTTCTTCTTCTTCTTCTTCTTCTTCTTCTTCTTCTTCTTCTTCTTCTTCTTCTTCTTCTTCTTCAAGCGGACAGGCCGTCAACACGCACATCAACGAAAATTTCGCCTCATTTTCATTTTTGTGGTCATAATAGTAATATTTATCTCTTAGCACTCAACAAAAATTCTAGATAAGAAAACCCATACGCGTCTTGTAGCTCCAACTAAATTATCTGGCCGCTCATTACATGCATCTATAAAAACATACCAGAAAGTTTGTATACACATATTCTTT
>OZ038486.1:96978407-97000907 GCA_964036315.1 Acanthosepion esculentum | reverse complement strand
GTATTGTTCTTTATGATATCATTCTGAGCATAAATATCACAGGAAGCGAAATTGAAGTTATGATGACTAAGGAAGCATTTAATAAAAATAATATACAAGAAGCACGTATCGGATATGTATAAACCTCAAATGTATAATCTTTATATAACGCCAGCACTGATGCATTGCTGTGAAACATGGAAATAAGCTACATTCACGTGAGGAAAAACGTAGAATTTGATTAGTTTAACGGCATATCAGCCTCTATGAATTATTTAATGCCGGAATCTAAATGTTTTGAACAGAAAAAAATATATTGTTTGTCATTTTTATATATAATCTACCATGAAAATATATTTTTCGTAGTTCTTACATAAAAATGTATTGCTGAATTTTTACGATAAAAATGTATTGTTGGTCAATTTTCTATAAAATCTATTGTTGATAATTCTACCATAAAAATGTACTTTTCGTAGTTCTTACATAAAAATGTATTACTGGTATTTTTACGATAATAATGTATTGTTGGTCATTTTCTATAAAAGCTATTGTTGGTAATTCTACCATAAAAATGTATTTTCCGTAATTCTTACATAAAAATATATTGTTGGTATTTTTACGATAAAAATGTATTGTTGGTCATTTTTCTGTAAAATCTATTGTTGATAAGTCTACCATAAAAATGTATTTTTCGTAGTTCTTACATAAAAATGTATTGCTGGTATTTTACGATAAAAATGTATTGTTGGTCATTTTACTATAAAATCTATTGTTGATAATTCTACCATAAAAATGTATTTTCCGTAGTTCTTACATAAAAATATATTGTTGGTATTTTACGATAAAAATGTATTGTTGGTCATTTTACTATAAAATCTATTGTTGATAATTCTACCATAAAAATGTATTTTTAGTAGTTCTTACATAAAAATGTATTGCGGGTATTTTTACGATAAAATGCATTTTTATACTTGCATAATGTTTGGAGGTTCACTACTTGCCGATAGCTAGGACCACCACAAATGCTACCACTTCAGATCAATGTGGACTCGGGAACAACAGCAATTAAGAGGTGTTTCCACGTCCTCAAAAGCCCCAATCTTCCGTTCAGAGGTCTTGATGACGGATGTAGTTTATTGTCATACACGGTACTAAAAAAGTAGAAAGACACACAGGTAAACTATAGCTTACGAAAACCGAACAAGCAACATATTGGAAATGGAATGACCAATTACGTCAAGCAAAAGCACTGGTGCAATTTCTGGATATTCCAGATTCAGAGATACCAAAATCCCGTCTCAGAGCTCATCAAAATACAGTCTGTGACAACCACATCCTCATACGCAAAGATGTAAGATCTAAATTTGAAAACTTCTTTTTAGTTAATGGTTTTGTAATATCTTTTTATTTCTAAACTTCAACTGTCTTTAGGCAAGCAGAGATTTTATTTAGTCCTTCAAGCTACCTGGCATAACTTAAGATGGCTTACTGTATAACTCTCGTTTGTTTCTTCTCATGAAATGAAACGTTTGTAATATTTTGCCGTAGTAATTCTGTTTAATTGTTCACCATTTTAAAATTACGAGTGTTGACTGAAAAATCTTGCATCCATTCATTTCTAATCTACTTATTAAAACATTCATTGTTTCTCTCCAGGTACACTGATACCAGCTTATTCAAAGAAGACTTCTTTTATAACTAGTAGCGATTCCTCTTAAAAATGGACAAAATTTGGCATCAAGTAGCTGCAGAAAATAAGTTTAGTTCCCAATAATATTCATGCTGACATTGCTGCTATATTATGGAATGACGTCTCAGCTTTATCAACAGTGAAAAAGTGGCCAATTGAATTTAGGAGGCGAAGAGAGATTCCTGAAGATCGACTAAGGAAAACATTGATCATCTTCTCAACATGGATGACAGACGTTGATTATAAATTAAATAGTCAATGCTATTAGCGTATCCCGTGAGCGAGTTGAGAATATTCTATAACTTGGTATGCCGAAGTTTTCTCCATGATGGCTTCTCATACCTGAATAAAAGCGCAAGCTGGTCGCATCACGAAGAAATCTGACATTGTTTGACGCAGATCTCTCTGGTTTCCTTGAATGTTTCTTAAGCTAAGATGAGTGTTGGATTATTTAGTTTGAGCTACAGACAAACACCCTTCCTCACCTACTCCAAAGAAGACCAATGTCTTTTCATCTACAGGGAACGTAATGGTCATAGATTTTTGGATGCGAAAGGTATTGCGTTTATTGAATATTTTCAAAAAGATTACACCATCAATGCCAGGCAGTTACGAAATGACTCTTGTTTCATCAGGACAATGCTCCAGCACACCAGACCTAGATTTCAATGGCTGCTGTACGTGACACGGATTTTAAATTGGCTGATCACCCTCCCTATCTTCCTGATTTGGCCCCATCTGATTATCACCTCTTCTCCAATATGAAATAACACATCGACTGGGTACTAGTATCGTAGTTATGACGACGTTATATCTGCTGCTGTTGACTTTTTTTACCAACAGGTTTGAAATCTTCTTCACCAATAGCATCAAAGCACTGCAACACCGATGGTGGAAGTGTGAAGGCCGTAAGGAGCGAGTGCTATATTAAAAAATAAACCTCATTTGGTGACATTCCATCAGAGTATCTTGGTCATCCTATGTACATTTCTGTCGGCCCGCGTGTGCACGATACAATATTTGAAACTTATCAACAATCCACTTTTATAATGGTTGGTCCAGAATTTTCACAGTTAATTTCAATGTCGTTATGCATATTTAAACTATAATTAATTAATTAGCGAATTCTACATATTCTCTTCATAATATCTTCATAATTCTCTTTGACATTTTGCTTTTTGATAGCATTCAAAACGGCTTAAATATTATTCTTGGACACTTTCAGAATCTCAATAGATTTTGCCGATCTCTCTTATGCCTTAAAGCTGTATTGGAACAGGAACACCACAGAAAGTCATGCATTAAATAAAAAAACTAAATCCACTACGGCTACCACTGCTATGACTGCCACTCATACAGGATAACAGCCAACAGAAACAAATGGCGTGTCATGACTGACAATGAAAACTTTCATTTCTAATAATTAATATGATTTTCATACCATGTGACTATATCTTGCTCAAAGCTGATATCACGTGACTATATCTTGCCCAAAGCTGTTGTGCTGGTAAATTAAACAGTAAAAAGAAAACAACATTTTCATAAACAACTAAAACGAAAAAAAAACATGGCTTTTGGTCAAGGCTGGAAGCGCTTTTTCTGGTTCTTATCTAAATGCGTTTGCAGCAATATTCTGCCAGGCTCATTATATGAAATCAATAAAGATCATTCTTCTCAGAACTGAGTCTCATTCTTTGTTTAAACAATAAAATCACAGAAACTACGAAGCTATATTTTAAATAACATAATGGGTTTGATATATTCTGGTAAAACAAGAGTCGAGTCATTATTATCCGTCTTTATATTGGAGTTTGAAATTTTTTTTTTTTTTAATATAGTTACAAATCTAAGTCGAAGTTTTGTTTTTACTAATTCAGCTTTAGCGCTGAAAAAAAGTTTATTTTATTGTGATTGAATGATTACATGTGAGAGAATTATGGGATGTGCTTCTTTTATTACGACAATTTTTAAAATCCATTTCGTTCAAGCGAAAATAAGTTTAAAATTTAAAAAAATAAAATATTTCCAATGATAAATACTGGAAAGCAAACAGATACAACACTATGATCAATTAAAGTTTGAAGAAAACAAGAAAACAAAATTGGAATGTTGTCTTCTATGTGCCGGAGTCGAAAGTATGTCCGATATAGGTAAGTGATTTATGACAAGGAACACGGTTAAATTTGCTGAGATTCATAATAGGAGAGAGATGTTTAATATACAGGAATTTTAGTGTATTTAAAATAGCAGGACAGACTGGTCTCTATAGCATTGGATGGCAACTGGTCTAAGAGAAGGACCACTCTAAATTAAAAAGAGAATTGCGGAGGGTTGTTTGAGGACCTTGGGGCACGGGGTGCACCAGGTCTTTGTATTCGACCCTTCAAAAAGTGTTGTTGGTTCTGCCAGAGCCTTCTCCACTATAATCAAATCATATATGCCTGGCTGTCGGTTCCTACGAAATGAGTTGTTGACCCACTTACGTCAAATACGACGTGAGAATCCGGCATAGAGATATAGAGGGAGGATGACAGTGACAGAGACAGAGAGCAGATATACATTGGGGGGGAGGGCATAAAGAAAGTTGTGAATTAGGAAATATTCTTGACCTGACCCTCTTTCCATATGAGAACTAATAACTTAACATCGTCTTTTTGGGAAGAGTTAAAGAGACTTGGAAAAGGACTGGCCAAATGTATTGAATTTTATGCGACTATATGAAATTATGCATATTTTAGGACTCTATTAGGTTATTCCCCTTGTTTGGGTCTTTTCAACATATATATATATATATATATATATATATATATATATATATATATATATATATATATATATATATATATATATATGAGTGTTCACGAGTTATCACGAGATAATATGCTTGCATATGTTTTAAAAAAATGCAAATTTATTGGTGCTAATTTACCCTTCATCTAATCTCCCAGCTATTAGAAAACCTATTTGTTTCATAAAGAGTCAATAAATCAATCGCTTGGAGACAGCGCCATCTTTCATTCTTTCCTTCTTTTTTTTTTCAATAAACACAGTCCTAAATTGTTTTGGGGGCTTGTAAATATATTCAAAACTCGGCCCATCCAAAAAGGCCTACACCTTAAGCGGCATTATGACGCACTTGCACAACCAAGCAAGGACATGTTTGCGCATGTGTATCATGCTACAATGGCTTTGCACAGCAAAAAGCATGTTTCCTTTCGTCCAACACCCATTTCTCACTCCCCTTCTCTTTAACTCTTCTCTCTTTCATGCACACACACACGCACACACACACACACTCGCACATACAAACACACATAGAGATGTATTCCCATGTTTTTTTCTTTCTTTTTCGCTGTCGCTCGATCTTTACCAATACTTCTAATATTTTCGCCTTTAACACAATATATTTTACTTGAGAACCGACCACAAGAATAGCCATTGTGAATGTACTTAAGGCAATAAGCTGGCACCGGTTCAGTAGAGAGATTCCAGATAACGATATTATTAAATTAACTTTCTTTTTCATATGTCCGACTTTATCAACGTACAGCAAAATCGTCCAAGTTAATTATATCAGGAAAATGCATTGGTAAGTTGAACACGCAAGGAAGAATTACTGCTTTTGGTGAAAAGGGCCAATGCCTTGCTGGGAATGGTCACTCAAAGTACCATAAAAGAACCATATAAAACAGAAAAATGCATCGCACAATAGTACATATTTCCGCACTAATATTTTCCCATAACTATTGACATTCAAAAACAATATGCAACAGCTTCTGCCAAGGTTGCCAAAGTGTGTAACTAGTTTTTACACTTAATACTGTTTGGTATCTATATGAAAATCTCGATATGACGAGGTTATTTAAGAAGATGATTTCTTCTGGAGTTAATATTGTTTTTTATTAAATTGTGTAGTCTATCTTTAGTCTCTATATCTTCAGTACTACAATTGATCCATGCACCAGCGTACTAGTGTGGGCTTAAAAGTTAATTAGCTAACTATGAAGGAGTAAAGCTAGCGCTGTGAAATATTACTGGCATTATTTTCAATTCTTATTCTTAATAATTGTTTTTTCCAAGTAAACTGACATCTGACTATTCAAGACTGTAGATCAAAAAAGTCATCAATAGCAGATATGACGTCATCATCACTGTGATACTACTTCCCAGCCAAGTGTTTTTTGCATGTTGGAGAACATATGATAGTCAAATTAGGGGTATATAGAGGGTGATCAACTAGTTCAAAACCTCAGTAACGCACAGCAGCCATTGAAACCATATACTTGTGTGCTAGAGCATTGTTTCGATGAAACAAGACCCCTTTCATTCTAGGCAATTGCTATTGATATGCTTTCCTAACTGTTTCAGAAAGTTGGCATGTTACTCTCTCCAGTGATGGTGTAGCCCTTTTGCAATAGTCAATAAAAATAAGCCTTTTTTATGCCATAAACATTAGACCATCACCCTCCCTGAAGATGAAACGATCTTGGCCTTCTTTGGAGAAGCTGAGGACGTTTTTTTTTCCACTGCATGGATTTTCTCTACCTAAAAGTGACGAACCCAACACTCATCTTTGGTCAGGTAACTTTTAAGCAAACCACCTGTATATCCCTCAAACAATGTCAAATTTTCCTGTGATGAGCTTTTGATCAGGCGTCAGAAGTTTTGATGCACACAAGGAAGAAATCTTCGCTATGCCAAGTTCAATGTGCACAATATTTACCAACCTCTCACGGTATAGGATAATAGCATTGGCTATATGATTTATAGTCAATCGCCGGTCATCTATCACCATGGAGTGAATACGATCAATGTTCAATGGAGTAATCACTGGTTATGGCGACGTTATGCCCACATTTATCTTCCTACAAGGCCACAGACTCAACACGGAGGTCTACATCTTGTATAGTAAGATCAACTTGGCAACGTCTGTAAGAACAAAACAGGCCAGGATCAAGTGCTTTGAGGAGGTAGTGCTACACTGTGTCAAGAGGGTGGCTGCTGGAAGATCCTATATCCGGCAACAGGATTCTGCACCATGTCACACAAGCAGAAGAACCCAGTCATGGTTTTCTGGAAATTTTTGCGACCACACCCCCCCCTTACAGCCGGCCACCTAACACCCCAGATTGCACCCCCCTAAATTATTAGGTGTGAGGGACAATTCTTCGTAACATTAAATATGAACTGAAGGTAAAAATTATGGCAGCGTTCACCAACGTAAACAAGGAGAGCGTGCAGAAATGATGCAGGATATTCCAAAATCGCCTGGAGTCCATGGTCGAAGCCAATAGCGATTTTATTGAATATTTTTACTCGTTTGTATTTCAAGATTTTCTCTTTTTTTTTTTTTTTTTGGTAATTTTGCTAAATATTTCTGTTAAAATGAGATGTCAGTGTCATTTTCATTTTCGCGCAATTTAGACGACAATTTATCCATCGCAACCTGTAGACAATTAATTACAAGGAAGGAGAGTCAATCAAGATATAGATATACAATATTTTGCTTACAGCTTTCATACAACGGTTTATTCAGATCGGTGATTAAAAATTGCTTCCTGCGAATGAAAACATTTGGTCTTATAAAAGAAAATAATCCATCAAATCCTATAGACAGGCGCTACAGAACGACAAATAGATTGCCATATAAAAACAAAAGTGCTACACTTGAATACGTCCAGCAGGAACAACAGAAATGTGAAGAGCACTTCACTAGAAGAAGAATATAAAAATAGAATATAATGATAGAATCAAGACACTAAACTTTCACGCTAACATAAAAATGATTAGCAAGGAAACTGCCATCAATACAACGGGGTGCCCTACAAAAGCAGGACATTTTAGATTTACTCTATGATGAAAAAAATAAGTGCCAGAGAAAAGCGATAATAACAACAAAAATGCAATATGGGCTCTGGTAAAAACATGTTTGATAATAGCAAAACTTGCAATATGAGCACTGGCAAAAATACGTTGCTGATGACATTATGTTTATAATACTGATAAATTTATACAGAGATGTCTTCAAGGACACTTGGCACAGTGGATAAAGGCGTCAGTTAGATCCAGGGACTGGTCCCAAAGAGTGTGAGTTCAGTAACCAATTAAGTGGATAACTTGGAGAGGGTAATTAACAGGAGATGACTGATAAGTGACATCCATTAAACATGGCACGTGGAACTAGAACAGTCTACCCCAGTGAGCCAAATAAAGGGTTCAGTTCGACATTCCAACCACCTGAAGAAGACAGGAGCGTACAACGGCCGAAACGTTGTAATAAATATGGCGACAAAGATAAGGACAATAGTCCGAATAATATAATAGTGTATACAAATCCCCTACTTATTAATCTATAATATAATCTATGCCGAATCCAGCTCTGGATGGAGCGGGTCGATGAAGAAAGTCGTTACTTTAGGGTGCCAGTCCTGTTTGGTTATGAATGCTTGGAGAAGTGTCACCACCGGGAAGGATGAGCTGTGCTCTATACTTTCTCGTAATTTATTTTCTTCCTCACCACCTAAGCCCATTGGCCCAAAGGTATGATGCTTGCAACGTATCTGAGCGGTCCGGATTCGACTCTAAGAGTCAGTAGAGGATGCGAACGTGGAACTAGAATAGTCTACCCCAGTGAGCCAAATAAAGGGTTCAGTTCGACATTCCAACCATCTGAAGATGACCGGAGCGTACAAGGCCGAAACGTTCTAATAAATATGGCAACAAAGATAATGACAATAGTCCGAATAATGTAAATAGTGTTTTAAAAATAACTTCTTCATTTTCAACTCCACGTCGAACATTTGTGATTTTATTCTGTTTTAAGTTATTAAATTTCTATCCTTTTGGTTTTTTTCTTTTTGAAGTAACTTTGAAAAAAATTCCAACAATTGAATAAACTATACGAAATTTTCTGTTTCTTTGTGGGATAACCTATAGAAGGATCCCTAACAGAAAACTTGAAAAAACTGTTTTAAGAGAATGTTCAACCAACAGTAACGCTAAACGCTTTATCAATGCATTTTGAATGTGTGCAAACAATTTCCCTTATTGTTCAAGGTATCCGACACTGAGAAAAAGAATACGCAATTCTAGGGTAGCCCAATTTCTTTTTCCCTTTTTATGTCTCGACATTTTTCTTTTGACAAACATAGGGATCAAGTATCCCTTTCGTATATTCTTAAAAACGTTCGCAGATTCCAGCTGCAAAGACGTTGTTATATCTGTGGTTAGGGCTTGACTAATATCCAACGCTTGTCTCCTTTTATTGAGAATGCTAACAAAGAACATTAATGATATCAACTGACGACAAAGGCTTAAAAAGAATCGTTCAAGGTTTGGTCATTATCTCATATGTCGCTTAATCTATCTGAGTTTAAGTTCTCATATGTTAATTCATTTTTATTTTCACCTCGTTCTTATTGACTTCATAACTTGTCCATTTTAGACACCTGGGCTTACTTTAGGATAGTGGCCCTGGGTCATCCGACTGCAAGACAACTGATAGGGAGAGTGGAGGGTTTGGGATGCGTGGATCAAACTCTTAACTACTGTTATTCCCATCTCCATGGTGGCCCGGGGTGGTAGCTCCTGTTAAGGTCCCAGCTATGTGTAAATAGTCAACGTCCAAACTAAAATCAACAGTACATTTTTATAGCAAAATGGCAATCAATGCAACAATAAAAAAATATAAAAATACATTTTTATAGTAAAAATGCATTTACAAATAAAACATTTTATATGCAAAGTAAATATCTAAATAAAGGGCACACGTTTGCCCTGAATGTATGAAATTATATACAACATATTTACACTTTGAATTAAATAATCCATTGAGGTTGATATGTATCTAAACAAAATCAGCCAACCAACAATTTTATAGTAAAACTGCCAATAATATATACTTAAATCATCATTTTTTATCAGGAGTTGAAGGCATATGATTGCGTTCAAATTACATTTCATTGAAGCCATGAAATAGTGTTCAAAATATGTAGAATTTAACATTAAATAAACCATTGAAATTCTATGCTGCTAAACAACAAACGAACAATAAATATATGTATAGTAAAATTACCAACAATATCAAATAAAATCAACGAACTTTACAACTGGGGAAGGAAGTGTGGGTTTGTAAACAGTGACTATTAAGGCTAATATAGCGTGCCTCTCCGGCAAAAAGCGAATTGAGTCCTGTCGGTCACTGTGTGTTTATCTAAAAATAAATACGCTAACATTCACCTTCATCCTTGCCTTTCGCCTACGGCTTAGTGGTAGAATTCCCGACTGACGCTAGGTTTCGATCCTAGGTAAAGGCAACCGGACATCTAGCCACACTGAAGAGCTGTGATACAGCGAAACAATCTGTCTGTGGATGACAATAATATAGGCTCCTGAAAAATTAATTTCGGTTGAGCTCTATGGGGAAGGAAGTGTGGGTTTGTAAACAGTGACTATTAAGGCTGATACAGCGTCACTCTTCGGCAAAAAGAGAATTGAGTGCTGTCGGTCACCTTCATCCCTGCCGTGCGCCGACGGTTTAGTGGTAGAATTTCCGACTGACGCCAATTCCGTCGGGTTTCGATCCTAGCTAAAGGCAACCGGACATCTAGCCACACTGAAGAGCTGTGATACAGCGAAACAGTCTCTCTGTGGATGACAATATATATAATAAATTTAGATGTGGGTTCTTAATATATATATATATTGTTAAGAACCCCCATCTAAATTTATTATAAAATCTATACCATTGCTTATATTTTAGAAGCATTCTAAGATAAAGATCCCATTACTTGCAGAAACGTAAAGACGGTAAGCCCAAGAGAAACAATCTGTCTGTGGATGACAATAATTATATATATATATATATATATATATATATATATATATACAGGGATTGGACAAAATAATTGAAACACTTGTTAAATTCAAAGCAAATGTATTTAATGTCGAGTGGGTCCTCCTTTAGCTTCACATACAGCTTTAATACGTCTAGGAATGGAATCATACAGCTTCCTGACTTCATCCTGAGGGAATTTTTAGCCATTCTTCCATTAATACCTACTCCAGCTCTTTAAGACACGACGGTGGAGGATAGCGGCTCATAACTTGTCGCTCCAAAATGCACCACAAATGTTCAATAATATTGATATCTGGAGATTGGGAATGTCATTCCATATGCTCTAGGTCACTTTCATGCTCTTCATACCAATTCTTAACCATTGGAGCGGTATGTATTAGAGCATTATCGTCTTGGAAGATGCAGTCACCATCAGGGGATAAAGTCTGGGCCAGCGGATGAGCATGGTCTCCCAAAATGTTCAGGTAACCTTTGCTGTTGATTCTATTATGCAGGGCAATTATTGAACCGAAGAATTTCCATGATATGGCGGCCAAAACTATCACTGATCCATCTCTATGCTTCACTGTTGGAAGAAGGCAGTCACGGTTGTAAACTTCCTTGGGCTGCCTCCACACATAAACTCGCCCTGTTGGGAAAAGAGAAAAACTTTGACTCGTCTGAGAATATGACTTGCTTCCCTCGGTCTGCAGACCAGGCATTGTGATCTCTGCACCACTTCAACCTCTTCAGAATGTTGCCAGTGGAGAGAAGAGGTTTCCTTACGGCGGCTCTTCCATGATATCCAGCCTTATGGAGCTCACGATGAACAGTTTTAGTAGAAACTGGGCCGCAGTAGTCCGATGATTTTTTGCCACATTGCGTTTCAATGCACGTCGGTCCCTATCAGTAAGTTTGCAAGTCCGGCCCGAATTACTACGGTTGCTAGAGGTTTTGCTCTGTTTCTTAAATTGCATCATAGTTCTTGATATGGTAGCTCTTGAAAAACCAAACAGTTTAGCAACCTTAGTGATCGAGTCTCTTGCCATGCGAGATCCAACAATTTGCCCTTTTTAGAACTCGTCAGGGCGTTTTCGTCTCACCTTGTCTCGCAAACGCTTTAGGACTTCCAAGTAAAAAACCTGGTTAGCAGTTTGACCAGGAGGAACAAATTCTTTGTGGAGAATTCTTTTCACATCAAAGAAACAAATCAGCATCGTCTTGACATTGGACTTTTCCGGGTCGTAGCCATAGCACCAGCTTTCATCACCAGTGATGAGCTTCGAAAAAAAGGTCCGGATCAACTTCCAACTGTTCTTTCAGTTTACGACGGTCATCCTTTCAGCCATGGTAAAAATAGACGAAAAGGCGTGAAGTACTTCAAAACAAATTTTAACCACAGAGCT
Organism: Acanthosepion esculentum; assembly: GCA_964036315.1. NCBI lineage: Eukaryota > Metazoa > Mollusca > Cephalopoda > Sepiida > Sepiidae > Acanthosepion > Acanthosepion esculentum. The sequence goes on along the minus strand of OZ038486.1, from coordinate 96,988,996 downwards.
GTACGTCTTCCCACGATGACACCAATTAGCACAGTGATGCCTGAGGGTTGACTCAAGTGGCATCTAGCGGTGGAAGCCTGAACTACTACGGGCTTGTCACACAGAAAACGATTCGAGTTACTTTTGAGTCCCCTCTCGTATATATATAGTACAGGTAATCGATCCGTTGGTATATAATCCGGGTGGATCCTTGTAATATTAGTTATTGAAACTGATCCACAGAGAGCACGATGTTTTTATTATAACAGACCATATGTATTTTTTACAGTGAAAAAGGGGCTGATGATAGACGCGTACAGGACGGCTTGAAATAGACTATCTTCTATGTTGAGGTATTTTTTGTTTTTTCTTGCTTTAAAATGTATATATATATATATATATATATATATATATATGTGTGTGTGTGTGTGTGTGTGTGTGTGTGTGTGTGTGTGTGGTAAAATTACCCCCAAAAATCAAACAGAAACAACCAACTTTACAATAGCATACCTTTAGAAAAGAAAAATTATTCAAATAAGTACATGATATTCTACTGCAGTCTTCTAAAATATTACTTCCCCTGAGTCGATTATGCTAGAGAGTATTATAGTCACAGAGATAAGAATCTCCGAAAATCTTGTGTAATTAACTGAATACATGTCACAATCAGAAGAGATGCATTTAGAAAGTAATCTGTTCTAGAATCAGAAATAAGTACAAACTTTTGATCTAATCCTGTTTTCTGGGGGAGCTGTCATTTACCATTCTAGATTTTTTTTTCTCTTTCTTTTCAGAAAAAAGAAAAGAAATAAATAATTGGCATGAGAGCAAGATCATGTGAAGGGTTACGCGAACGAGTTTCACGTTGCAACCAAGTAAAGGAACTTGCTACATTTACACTGCAAACTTTCCCTTCATTTAAACGAAAGAAGTAAACTCAGAAAAGAAAAAAAGCCACATAGATATTACAAACGAATGTTATCAGTGACGCAATCCTTGGCGAATTATCAACAATCAAGAAAACTGGCAGCGGCTGGCATCTTAGAATTTTGACGAAAAAAAAAGCAAGGTTTGATTGTATTTGTTTAGTTGTTCCTCGATCGCAATTCAAGCGAATTGGGATTCGGTAAGGAGAGCACTGATTTATTCTGCACTTAAAACCTACCGACTGAATATATATTCAAAATGCTGATGTTGCTATAGATTTTAAATAAGAAATTTTGCGTGAAGCTTGGTCATTAAAATAAATATTCATGTTTTAAAAGGATCCGAGGATAATTATAATTGCAAATATGAAAAGAGGAAAAAGCACAAATTATCTTAAAAGAAATTATTAATGGATGCATATACTGTCATTTACTTACATACGTGTACACACATATATACATGTAATATATAGTTGTGTATTTTGTCAGCAGTTCCTCTTTAATGCATGTTTAGTTAAATGTGACTGATATTTGTCAAATTTTTACTATTATATTTTTCTTGTATGCGAACAAGAGATTTCTTTCTGGGACTTGGTAAGTTCTGAAACTGTTCAAACTTCCATTTGTTAGGCAATAAAACTAAACTTTCCGTTTCACAATTTTTTTTTTTTATCAAGTTCACCCCTTGCAAGGGAGTAAAGCCACTAATATACAAGTGGTCACGGGATGTGGAAGAATAAAGGAACAGAAACTTTACTAAGGATCTAGAACGACAGAATAATCATGAGGACAATAGATAGCGATTGACATTGAAATTTAAAGAATGGAGCCGGTGGGAGTTCCACAAGCTAGAAATGCGAGAAGAGAAATTGTCCGCATAGAATTTACGGTTACATCTAGACAATTTAACTGTAAATTGGTAATATCTCGGCGCCAATCTAGTACTTCGCTTAAATTCAACCAGTATAGGTACCACAGCGAAGAGCGATATTTATTCTGTATAAATTACAGAAATGTGGCACAAGGCCGAAGAGGGGATTGGGGAAAAAGGACGGTCTTCTGTCTTAACTATAACTTAGCTAGCCGCAAACACTGACCCAATCGTACGAACAATATTCCTTACACCAAAACACCACATTCATACGTACCTTTCTTACTACAACCACCATAATACCTCACTGTCTCTATGAAAATACTAACTAGTCCCCATATTTACAATTCAATGTCTGTGGGGGGAGGGAAGAAAATAACAATTCTAAAAAATTAACACCAATGAGTATTTACAAAATGAATACAAAATATTTACAAGAAACTAAAGAAAAATAATATTAGTAATACCCCCCCCCCCCCACAATCACCACAGCGAAGAGCTCACCCGAGCAATTACCATGGAAGTATTTATAGAAAAGACATAGGGCCAGATCAGAACCTATAATATTGCTGATTCTTCTTTGGATTTTATCAAGGATATCTAGATAAGTAGCCGGAATACAGGACCATATCCAGCAGCAATATTCTAAGCAAGGCCTAATGGTAGACTTAAGATAGATTCTAGAGATAAAAATTGCCTAGCACGACACACTGAATCAACTTTCTCAGCATCTGACCTAAAGATTCGGCTTTAAGAATAGTTCTTAAATTTAAAACTTTTAAAGATTTAACGATGTTTTCTTTCACTTTACTTTTGCTTATAAATTCAAGTTGCAAACTAAAATAACTTCGTTTAGCAAAATAAAGTCGTCCAACCCCACTTCATAGATTGTATCAACGAAAGACATTTTCACTGTTTGGCTTAGCTTCCCGCTACGTGAAGCCTTTGCTTGTCGATGTACTCTGAATGCGGAAAGCGTATCACAGTTTCAAAATTCCTGTGGCCATCTGTCGACGTCGTGCCGTTTTGGTATTATATGCAAAACTTAGAGAAATACAATCCAACGCTATCAGAATACCACTCCGACGTGGTATTCTGAAAAACCGCTGGCCATCCTGACCCAACTTCTGCATTCTGGAACAATATTTAGGTGTTTCTGAACAAGTTGGATGCCACGCATAGGACCTACAGGATCGTCGTGAAAATAACCCTCGCTTATTGACTTATCCTGTGTGCAGCCTCTAGGATCCTATAGTAAATTTGTAAAACATTTTCCATACACCGATGTATTTAAAGAGTTTATGATTTATGAAATTTACGTTGTTTTTGCTTTTATGATGGATGCGGGAAAATAGCCGTTACTATTCTCATTCGATATCAAATAATTCTTAGTTTCTGTTTTATCTTTAGCTTTAGAAGAAAAAAATATAAGGAGAAAAGAGACATCATTTTTTATATCTCCAAAGACATAAACAATCCATCCGTCAAATATTGCCCGAACGCGGAGAACTCTTCTCGTCTTCTGTGATCTTCCTGAAGTAAATTAACTTTTTTACTTCTTACGATTTTTCCAGCTAATGCTTTAATTCTTAAATATGATATATATTCTTCGTCAACAGAGTGTGACTTGCCGTCTGTAGAATGTTACGAGATGTTATTAGATTTGATGGATATTCATTTTAAGCTTCTGCTTGGTGGCATCAAATTTTCTTTCTGTGTGGAAATACTTTAAAGGGTTGATAAAACAGAGATGGTCTACGTGATATTGTCACTGTTAATTTCAATTTTATTACTGAATTGAGTCCTGTATCAGTGCTTAAATATATTAGATTCCGTTTTTAGCAGAGACATAAGAGTCTGAACAGTGTTGGATATATTAATATCTCATCTCAAAGTTATAGACAATAAATATTGCATGGTTTACATCTCTTGCTTGTATCTTTAAACTTAGATTGTTCATGTCTTAACCAACAAAATGTTACATCTTTTAGTCAATGAATTTTAAACATTCGTTTATATAAATATTCAAATGTATTGATCTCATTAACCAGCTCTAATGCAGTTTTCCATGTTATTGCTTTTAAGGAAAATGACCAACATTACATGAATCATTGTATATGTTATTTGTTACATAATGATTTATATATAAAGCAGAAAATTGCTGTAATGTCCGCTCGAACACTTGGAATTTAATTACATTTAAAGTGTTTCGTCCGTTCTTGTATGTAAATATTAAGTAAAACTTTGATTAAACTAAATACTGTTTGATCTGTGCATTTCTATTCTAACCACTTATTTACCTTCTTATACACGCGGTGTTTCGACTTTATCACATCTGACCTTCTTCAGGTGTTTTTGCATTCTTCTCGGAATTTTGAAGTAGACCATTTATACAATCTACGGGAATGGGTTATTTACATCACCATCATCCACGCCGCCCCCAAAAGCGTCCATCTACTATATAAAAAAAATCGGATCAAACACACACGGCGACCCTGACACATAATAATAGGTGATTATCAGCATTAGAAGTATATTTCCAGGTAAAAACTATCCTTCAAGGCAAGCAACGTTTGGTTTGTTTCGTTTTACAGCATATCGACCCCAATAGGTCATTTAAAGCCTACAACCTTTTTTCCTGGTAAATCTTTTGTTTGTCAAATCTATTTCTGGTAATATTTTTTCTTCAAAAATGTATAGCTGGTAATATTATTTTAAAAATATATTGCTGGTAATTTTTAAAAAAAAACGTATTGCTGGTAATTTTTTTTTTCATTCAAAAATGTATTTCTGGTAATAATGTTTTTACAAAGTATTTGTAGTATTAAAAAACTTTTATAATGCTTTTTACCTCAGTCTCGGGGTTAACTATTTGCCCATAGCTGGGACTCTAACAGATGCTACCACCCCGGGTCAGAGTGGACCTGGGAACACCAGCAATTAAGAGGTGGTTCCACGCTCCTCAAAGCCTCCTGATGAGAATCCTTGCTGTTGAACGTAGTTTACCGTCTTACTCTGGACTGGGATGTAGTTTATCGTCTTAACCTGGACTCGGACGTAGTTTATCGTCATACCCAGAACACTTCCACAACAGGGTCATCAGAGTCGATGATAGAAATAAAATTTAAAAGAACCACGATCAGTTAATTTACAATATTTACGTGCTATTATCTTAAAGTTTGTTCTTGCTGTTGCAACCTTTTTGGCTGTTGTGACTTCCAAAGGTCATCAGTTTTAAGACGATCGGAATAAGCTACAAGAGATTCCGAACTGAACACTTTATTTAATTTACGGGGGTAGACTGTTCTCTTTCCAATGAACATGTCTAGTACTTATTTTTAGTACTGTTATTTCTCGCCCTGAGTCCAAATATAACTGCCTGGTCTAGGGATTGAACACACAATTAATAATAAAAAAAACATGTTCATGAGCCAACGCTAGGATACCTGTATAAACATCGGCCTACGGAAGATCAGATAGCACAACAGCCGACAGGTGGAGATAACAGCAACAAGGATAAAAACAATAGTACACATGTAAAAAAAATATGTAAATAATGATAATTCTTCATTCCATACATCCAAAGTGAAAATACTATAGCACTCGATTATAGAAATAAAAGAATATCCCTTTTTTTGTTTATTATAAATTAGAAAGAAACTTGAAAAGATTCACAGGAACTGCGATCAATGAAAGGTCAGAACCAAAACCAAATATCAAAATCGGATCAGTTCTTCAAAGATATCTCACCGAAACCAAGCAGCACTTCTGATTAAATGAACTGAATGTATTCAATCGCATGCAGTTGTGGCAAGGTATATAAGAGCATGGCCAGTAGCTTCTTAAATGTAAGGATAGAGGAATATTGAAAGTTTATAATTCAGAGATATCTTTATATCAGGCATAGCTGATCATAGTTTTCATAGAGGGAAGTGAGTGGATATTAAATCCTGTAGCACTACAAAACTAACCTGGACGTTTGTTTCGAAAAGGACCTCCAATCGGTTGTGAAACGGGGCATGAATTGGCTGATTAACTAACGCCTCAAAAACAAAACTGCTCTCTATTACTCATCACAGAGAAGCATCCCTGCCCCCCACCCCACTCATTAGAATGTCTGACGCTCAGCTTCTCGAGAGCTCCTCTTTGCAAGTACTCGGTCTCACATTCACTGCTGACCTGAGATGGAACAAATACATGGACTCAATAGCTTCGTCCACCGCATGGAAAGTTGGCTGCCTGTGCCGCGCCCAGAAATTTTTCTCGCCGGGGTCGATCCTTCAAATCTACAAATCAACCATTCACCCTTGCATGGAGTATTTCTGCCATATATGGTCCGGTGGCCCTTCTGTTTGTCTCAAAGTTCTTGATAAGATCCAGAGACGGATATGCAGTGTAATTGGCCCTGATCTGGCATCTCGTCTGCAGTCGCTCTCTCACAGACGTGACGTTGCCCCGCTCTGTATTTTTTACAAATACTTTCATGGTAATTTCTCCGATGAGCTGCTTTCGCTGGTTTTTAGGCTTCATGAATTTAAACGTCCTACGAGGCTGGCATCCCGTTCCCACCCCTTCACCGTTGAAACTGTTAGATGTAGACGTCTCTTCTACTCCAATAGCTTCATGTCTCGCACCTCTCGCCTGTGGAACTCCCTCCCCTTTTCCTGTTTCCCTGATAGCTATATTCTCCAGCTATTCAAATGTAACGTCAATCGACGTCTCCAGATACCTTGATATATCGCCTATCCTTCTCTTCATCCTTTCCTCTATCGACTCCTCTTTGCTTTCGCTCCAACTCTGTAACCTCTTGCGTGTTAGTGGCTTCCCGCCTTGCTTGGGGTGAAACGCTTATAAAAAAAATATAATCCTACTGTAAACAGAAAACAACACTGGGAAATAAAATGACGAAAAGAATAAACTCATATGTTAGACTCTAATAATCTCACCAGTAGATTTAGCATAGATATACTATGATAGAGCTTCTGGATAAGAAAGAACCAAAATACACTCAAAGATTACGGATTATAGGTTTGTATAGTGGATTAAATCATTTGTTCATGCATATCGATCAGTCCATAGTTCAGGGTGTCCTGACAAGTTTCTTAATCTAGTTCACTGGAAAATACGGACGGGATTAAACAGATTTGAGTGAATTAACCTTTATGAAATACACGCTTAACATGGAAACCGTTTGAGATATAATCGTGCACTCATTAAAGCATCAAAATCCTAAAGGGAACACAGTGTAAGGAGGACCCAACTACCAAAACATCGTAAAAATAACATCTTTCTTCAAATAATAAGACGTATAGTAATAATAAATCCCAGTCTAAAAGATCCCAACAAAAATATCGTTTATTTAATCCAGCATGTGTTTTATATCGAGACTGGCCTCGTTGTTCTTACTCGATTATTTTAATTTGGGAATTTGGCTATAAAAATTAGCTTTCAAAAATATCTTGTTATATTAATCGCTGTCCTAATAAATTTCTTATATTTAAAAATTATCTATCTTAGTTGCTTTTTTTTAAAATAATTAAATTGCTTATTGAAATGTAACCATTCTTTGTACTGCGCGAAGTAACTAACATTTAGATCACAGTACGCAATTTTGGTAATAGAATATTTTTAAAAACAGATAGATATAATGAATTATAATATGACAACCTGCCGTAGATGAAATGCAAGACAACCTGAAATGTTTAAATTTTTTGCACTAATTTTATTTTTTATTTCGACTATTTCACTCATATCATTTTACGGTATTGGAGAATCTTCCAAAGAAAGAAACGATTGCACAGCACAACGGAGCATTGGAAAAAGAGGTGGCCCACGCAATGCTGGGTATCACTACTAGCAAATCAATAAATAAATGGAACTAGTAATGAAAGCAAGTAACGTAAAAAAGAAGAAGGGAAATAGAAAAATGATACTTGAGACGGTTGGAATTTGGCAAACTGGCAGATTGAAGATCCCCGCCCCGAAGGTAGAAATGACTTTTCAATTGGAACATGAATTGGGTATCGTAATTATTTTTTATTTGGTGTTGCTGCGTGAGAAGGAAAATTAACAAAAGAAAAATCACATGTAGTAGCAAATACAGACAAGTTTACAGCGACTGAATTTGATAGAACAATTCAGCATATAAATGTATCTGTGTATATGTAGGTGTGAATACGTGTTTGTACGTGGGCACGCACTTAGCGCAGGGGTTATCATGCGGAGTTCGAATTCTGGTTTGATGACATTGCGTTCACATTTGTACAAATGCCGTTAAGGAAGGCATGTACCCATTTCTTCTCACCACTCATCTCTCTAGCCTTGTTTGGCAAGGGCGGTGAAACATTCATTCAATTTCGAGGAGGGATTTGATATCAGTTCTTCCAAAATGGTGTCCATCGCTATAATCAAATCATATATGTGGGTAATCTAGCGATTCAGTCATATAAAAAACATGTCTGACACATATGTATCGTAGTCGACCATTCCCATAAACACACACACACACACACGCACACACACACACACACACACACACACACAAAAGACGTTGGAAAAAATATCAGCTCCTTAAAACACTCCAGAAATTACCTGACTCCTCTTGCCATGATCTATCCTGTAAAGATTTCAATCAAAGCAAAAATGAAGTATTCCTACTCTATCTGAGATGAGCTACTCCTCTCCCCGTAGCCACAACAGAATTCAAATGGGTTATGCTTCCTTGTGGGTTTCGTCACCATGAGTAGGCGATCGAATTTTTACTTCTAAAGAAGTAAAACTATTTTTCATGATAAAAAAAACGATTGTAATGAATTTTCAGGTTTCTATCACTTTTGGAGTATTGTGTAAGAAGTGACATTGTGAACTTAGCTAACATTGGTCATTAGGTACATCTTAGATCTGTTGAAATTGTACTAGAATATTGTTTTCATTTGATAAAGGTTACTTGAAATGAGTGACACAAAGTAAATTCTTAAAGGTCACGTTTGTTTTGATCACAGACATGACATAATGTCAAATGTGGATAACGATGACGCCTGTGATGATCAGGTCAAATGAGTTTAGAATTCCGGAACATGGAACATTTTCCACAAGGTGGATAGGTGCAATACAAGGCCACCATTTTGATTTGTCCACTAATCACAGATAGGCTGGGATGGAGATTCTCGTCTCCTACTACGTTACGTACGACACAGGGCCATTATTTTGATTGCGCTACCTATCATATTGGACTCTTAGGGGCTTTCCTTCCTCCCTTTCGATGCGTAGGACACAAGACCATTGCTCAAGCGTTATTATCGGCTACCCAATCAGAGTAGTTCAATAGGGGTTTGCGTCCCCCATAAATGTAGGTAGCTAAAGTGTAACATGGGATTCGGTAATCAAATATGTAAATTGAATGAAGTGTTAGTTTACTTTGATGCTAAATTAATTTATGTTTAGAAATATTTTAGATTAATATCTTTTTGATTTGTAATTTATCGCTAATTAACTTTTGTTTTAAAATCTATAATCGCAATTGATATTATGTGCCTAAAACATTTGTAATTGATATTATGTATGTAAAATCACAAATGGCATTGTCTAAAAACACAAATGACATTACACGTCTAAAACATTTGCTATTGACCCTACGCGTCTAAAATCATAAATTACATATATCTAAAACGTTGCAATCAACATTACGTGTCTAAAATCACAAAAGACATTGTCTAAAACCACAAATGACATTACATGTCTAAAACATTTGCTATTGACCCTACGCGTCTAAAATCATAAATTACATATATCTAAAACGTTGCAATCAACATTGCGTGTCTAAAATCATAGATGTCATTAATGTGCCTAAAAAAGTTACAATTTGCATTATGCGTCTAAAATCACAATTGACATTAATGTGTCTAAAACAGTATCAGTTTAAATATTTTTCTGCATACAACGTGTGAAAACACGTGCGATCCCTACCCTCATCATCCGCCAATCCGGTGGCTAAGGCGCTACTGCCACCCTTGGTGCCACCATCAGATTTTGCCACCGGACACACTATTGGTTTTTTTCGGTGTAGACGTGTCAGACTCTGCGGTTTTTATTCAACTGCAAGTCAGATTTTCCAACCTTGTGTTCAATAAAAGCGACCGTTATCGATGACATATAATAGAAAGTAAACAGATGTGTTTCACGTCGGAAGTAGCATTATGTTGTGAACATGGCTTTGATTAATTTGATTATTTTTGGATCTTGACCAGATCCAACTCGATGCCCGTTGAGCTGTGGTCTAGACACGATGTGAATCACTCTTTAGGCACCCGCCAGTGATACCCACCTTCAAAAGGAAGGGAACGATTGACCACCCAAAGAATCTACGACACTTGACCTCAATAGGTAGAACATGACATGCCCCCCCCCGTTTTCCACGCAGTCGTATTTCAGCGATTCGTTGCGGTTTTTCTTTCGGTCGTGCACCTCATCCATGTTCCCTTTCCAAAGAACCGTAAATTCTAATAGGAGGAAACAATTCTGTGAATCAGATCACGCTACAATGTCAGTGCGTTCATCTGTTTGAAGGATGTGAAGAGTAATTTGCAGAGGTGTTGTAAGATCGAATAACACCCTCCTATCCCGGACTCCACTGAGTAGCGTCATGTTAAAATATATTTAAAATTAGAAATGACATTATGTTTCTAAAACAGTGGCAATTGACATGATATCTAAATTCACAACTGACCTTATATGTCATTGGTTGAAAACAATATGGAAGACGTTTTTAGGGATGATAAATTGAATATTATAATATATATGTCCAGAATTACACC
>OZ038486.1:96950907-96973407 GCA_964036315.1 Acanthosepion esculentum | reverse complement strand
AATTAATAATATTTCATCTAGTAAAAGTAAATTATAGATAATAATTCTACTTATATATTATACGAGATAACTCCGATATATAGCAAATAAAATTAAGATAAAAGAAGTACTAGTCCAAAGTTGAAAGTGGATGACAATGATTCATATCAATATTTAAGATAAAATTACGACTAATGCAATTAGTGTTGACCATGTTCGCCATAGTCTATGAATATAGAATCCAGCGCAGTACGTAATCTGTTCAATGAAACAACGTTAAAGATTAACACTCACGAGTCAGACACTCTACTGGATCTGACTATATTGACAATAGCAGCAGCAGCTGTTCCGTAATTCTTCAGTCTTCGATATCAGAGGTTGGCAGTGAATATTCGGAAAAAAACATGGCTGCCTTTATACACGTCGTATTGAATATTTTAATCTTTCTGATTGGTTCTATTAGTGAACTCTAAAATGAGTCAGCTCATTTTGGTTGGCTCACTAATAGATAGAGTAACCAAAAACTGTAACAATTAGCACAGTGGTGTAAGATTACAACTAAAATTAAATTGACTATATATATCGCCAAAAATAATTTCTGACAATGATTCAGATAATAAACATGCAGGGTAAAATTACTAATTATTACAAGAAATGCAACTGATATTAAGCAGCAAGAAATGCTATTAACAAATTTAATAATAAATACGAAGTTTGTAAATAAAAACAATCAGAATAATAAGACAGACATTCAATTAGAAACACAAATCTTAAATAATGCCCGTCTATTATTTTTAAATGGAATATATTTTGAAAATCTATGCATTTTCTACTAAATTTTTAACAAACGGGAACCAATGCCTTTCTTGTGGACGTCTTCCAGCGTAGACTATTTCAAAATTTGAACTTTCCAATAATTACCAGGTAGTAGACAAAGGAGTTTTGCCTACCGCAAGGAACCAGATTGGTTCGTAAAAATAATTGACAGAGTCGAAAGTAATTTAACAAGACCACATCAAGTTTCAATAGCTTATCACTATTTTAATTTTAATTTACATAACCTTAAAAATTGAAATAATGCAACAACACATTAAATAGACAGACCTTGTTTCGTTTTAATCAAACCAGTTTGGAAGCCACTGTTTGTCCACTAAGCGACCTTAAATCGTCTCCATTCTGATATTTCTTTCTCAAAGCAATTTTTAACATTTTCTTATTGAAGTGAGATAACGTAGTATGTAATAAGCGATGAAGAACATTCAAACATTATGTGTCGCCTCGCAGACAATCAGTCGTTATCGGCGTCTTGTTAACCAAATTTAAGAAATCAGATTCGTGACAGGAAATCTACCCAAGGCAGTGTATATAATACAGAGACCATAACGAAAAAAATATCTTATAGTAAAGACGCTTTACTCACAATCAAATAAGAGTCGTCGAAGAAAGAAGAAGAAGAAGAAGAAGAAGAAGAAGAAGAAGAAGAAGAAGAAGAAGAGGAGAAGAAGAAGAAGAAGAAGAAGAAGAAGAAGAAGAAGAAGAAGAAGAAGAAGAAGACAGTAAGTGATAAATGGAATGTCATCTGAGGAGGAGGGGATCAAGAGAGTAAACAATAAGATAGACACATGGTGAAGAAGTAAAAGAAGAAGAAGAAGAAGAAGAAGAAGAAGAAGAAGAAGAAGAAGAAGAAATGAAGAGAGTAAGTGATAAAGGAAATGTTATCTGAGGAGGAGGGGATCAAGAGAGTAAACAATAAGACAGACACATGGTGAAGAAGTAAAAGACAGCTGAGTAGTAAGGAAGGAACATGGTAAAAAAATGAGATGGAATCATAATGAATGGCAAGAAAAAGACAGCTGAGTAGGAGGGAAGGAAAACGGTAAAAAATAAGGTAGAATCGTGAAGAAGACGAAATAGAAATCTCATGAGGAATGGAAACAGTAAATAAAAAATGAGAACCATTTTTAAGAAGAACAAAAAGAACAAGAAAAGCATTTTGTAATTAGAATAATGATAAAGAATGAAGACTATAAAAAAGGAAAGAGAAAGAATTTTAAAAATTAAGCTACATTTAAAGGAAATCATAAAAGACTCTTGGAAAAAGACCGTTCGAAAGCAAAGAAGAATATACAAGACACCGAGAAAAAAAATGGAAGGTAAGAGAAAGAATAACACGTGAGAAAGAAGAGAATCATAATATAGAGGAGGTGAAATTTCAGTAGCATTTCTGAGATGATTTCAGGAACAGAAAAATGTAACATTAAATAACAACACTGAAAACCGGACGAAATCAGATACAAGTATGAAGCAAAGCGCTTACGTGTGAAAGCAAGTAGCACATAATGAAAACGAGGCAGAAGACTATGTAACCGAAATATTTGAATGTTGATCGCAAGAATGACTAACAAAAAAGAAGCCACAAAATAACCGAGCATCTCAAAACGTACGCATTGTATATGAGATGCGAATAAAGCAGGAGAGAGCAATGGAAAATGCTAAATAAAAAAATATTGCAAGCGAAAGACGACGACAAAGAGAGGGTGAAAGAAGTGAGAAAAACACAGTCATGAATTTGAAAACTTTGCAATGTTTACTACGAAGCTTAATTGGTGGATTGAGATTGTTTTGTGTCAAACTTAATAATAAAGACTTGCTTCTACCATTGAAATCAACATTTGTACACCAGGTGTGAGTAATACAACTTCCTCAGCTACTAAGAGTATATGTTGAATTTGAAACAGACAGATTCTTGGTGTTATTATCAATGCGTGTGCTTAATATTCACAACTCATTTAAGTGAAATAAGAATGTAGGAAATTATGTTTAAAATTATTCAATGAAAATTTAATGTTCCATATTAGACTTCAGACATGTTGAAGTACCTTCGTGCTTACCTCTCTCCCTCCCTCCCTCTCACAAACACACACACACAATCTTTCTATCTCTTTATATATATATATATATATATATATATATATATATATATATATATATATATATATATATATATATATATATATATATATATATATATATATATATATATATATGAATGTACGTGAAAGATTCATGGAAGATTGAAGTTTATAAGCAGTAAATTCGACGTTGCCAACCGAACGATCCTCTGTGGCCGAATCGGTTAAAAAGGCACGTCAGGCTATATGACGGTTCTGTATAGGATACAGGTTCAAATCCTGTCGGAGGACGAATATTTTCTATGAACATTTCTCGGACATTCAGGCCGGTAAATGTTATTAATACTGTCTATTATAAACAGATCATTTACTTAAATAATTGTATCTATAAAAAGAATGTATAAACATAAAATGTCTTAAAATAATTGTCGGACTTTGTCCATTTCATAATGTGTGAGATCATTTGTTTACATTTGGATACGCCATGAACAGATATGAATGTACGTGAGAGATTCATGGAAGATTAAAGTTTAAAGACAGTAAAATCGACCTTCTTAACCGAACGCTCCTCTGTGGCCGAAACGGTTAAGGCACGTCAGGCTATATGACGGTTCCGTATAGGATACAGTTTCGATTCTATGAAAATTTCTCGAACATTCAGGCCGGTAAATGTTGTTTTTTTATACCGTTTATTATAAAAACAGAGCATTTACTTAAATATTTGTATCTATAAAAAGAATGTATAAACATAAAAAGGTCTTAAAATAATTGTCAGACTTTGTCTATTTCATAACATATATATATGTATATATATATATATATATATATATATATATATATATATATATAGAGAGAGAGAGAGAGAGAGAGAGAGAGACATACAAAATCACACAAATATATAGGGTGCGATGGGTAAATTGTCGTCATTGTATATTATTAAATTTGCACATGTGCGTTGTTTGTTTCTGATTTTGTTGACTGCAGAATATAGTGGGGACACTTGGACACCGTCAGTGAGAAAAAGTGAACCATAACGCAATTCACTCCGCCAGAATGTTTTAAAACAGCATCCTGTATTGCGTGCCATTCACGCCGGGAACTCCAATAAGAATATTTTAGTGTGTTTGGGTGTCTATTTGTGGACATTGCAGAGGATTTGGAAAGATTTTCATGAGTATAATGTTGATTACGAAGGTGCTTAGAGTGACCACTAGTCGTGGCGACGTTATGCCGCCATCCACCTTACCACAGAGCCTCAGACTACACACGGAGGACTACATCAAGTAGAAAGTAGTGCTGACCTAGGTCAGTAAGGTGGCTGCTTGAGGACTCTATGTCTTGCCATAGGACCCTGCACCATGCCGCACAAGCAGTCATAGATACCAGACAATTTATATCCCTCTTTACATCTGACCACCTAACTCCCCAGACTGCAACCCCCTTGATTATTATGTGCGGCGCGCAGTTGAGCGAAAGCCCAACAAAATAACTTGTAATGCTAAACATAAACAGAAGACAAGGATTATTGCAACATTCACAAACTTAAACAAGGAGACAGTCCAGAAAAGATGAGGGTGATTCCGAAGCCGTTTGGAGGCCTTGGTTGAAGTTAATGACGATTTTATTGTATAAATTTACTCTTTCATATTTCAAGATATTTTTTGCGTAATTTTGGTAAATATATTTCATTCAATTTCTGACAGAGTGAATTGCGTCATGGTGCTCTTTTTTGCACAGACGGTGCCCATCAACTGACCCTACTATACTGTCCAGTCGACCAAATCGAAAACAAACAACGCTTATGAGCGAAATTTAAAATACAAAATGGCGATAATTTCCCCATCTCACCCTATCTCTCTCTCTCTCTCTATATATATATATATATATATATATATATATATAGAGAGAGAGAGAGAGAGAGAGAGAGAGAGAGAGTGAGAGAGAGAGCATTAATGTGGAGAAAATATTAACATTTTGATATCGAGAAATTTAAAACTGAAACCTGCCGGCCTAAAGTGACATTCCCACCAGTACACCAGTAAACTATGGAAAAAGAGCCAGCAATTTTGATACTTAAAACTCTTACAATATAATAATATGCTAATACTTTTAATTATTTTCAGTAAATACTCATATTTCAGTATATACTGCGTTCATTTTTAAACAGTATTCTATTTTGTCTACCCGCTTGAACATTCGAGAAATCTTATTAAAGAAAAATGCGCCCTCTTAAAACGATTTTTCCTGCAAAGGAGGACGCAGATTCGGAGCTCCATTTTTCTTTAATTAGATCTAGAATGTCTCATCCGGCAGGCGAAATAAAATACTGTTTATATAGTGTGAGAATAGAAATCAAAACAACATAGCTCTTGACGGATTCATGCCTTCATCGATCATCATGGGGACTAACCCATGAAACTGTCAATCACAATTCTGATTTGATTGCTACGTTAATCCTGTTTATATCAACATAGGCTCAACAACTGATATTCATAATTTAACATAGCAACTTTTAAACCATACACACACACACACACACACACATATATATATATATATATATACATATATATATATATATATATATATATATATATATATATATATATAGCATATGTCATCATCTACCAATATAAGGTGTTTTGGTTATTATGTGTGACATTTCTAAATTTTTACCAACTACAAACCTGACCTTTTTAAGTTAAGCCTGTTTTTCCCCAGTCTATAATGTAGATTTTCTTTTCTTATATTTTCTAAGAATTCTACTCTGAAAAAAAAAAATCGTGCTGTCAATGTCGTTCAGTCGCATTTTTTTGTACGTATCGAGTAGGTCTCCCTTAAGGAAGTGGGGGTTTTACTTAGTTCAAAATATGTTTCGCTTTTCAGCGAGCAAAAAAATAAAAGTTGAATTATGTACGCTCGGTAAATTTGATGACTAAAACTAAAACGAATGTAAAGATTAATTTAATGATTTCGATTAATTTCATGTTTTCGATGTCTCACCCCCCACCATCTTGACCATGTATATTCTTTCCAATTCGATTGACTACAGCAATATCGATTATCATCAAGGAACTGACCTTTGTTCCTAAGTTTTCGTTTACTTTGTTTTGTTTTACGGTATATCAACCTCAATGAGTTATTTAATGCCGACAAGATTTTTATTGCTGGTAATATATATATTTTTTCATAAATGTATTTCTGATAATTTTTTTTCTAAAACTTTATGCTAATGTTTTATGGTAATTCTTTCTATATTTTTTCAAAAAAAGTTATTGTTGGTAGTATTTTTTTCCAAAAATGTATTGCTGATATTATTTTTACTCTTTCATAGTGTTTTGACCCAAGTTTGGGTGTTAACTATTTGCCCATAGCTGGAATCCTAACAGGTGCTACCACCCCAGCTCAGGGTTGACTAGGGAACAACAGCAATTAAAAGATGGTTCCACGCTCCTCAAAATCTCCTGATCAGAAGCCTTACTGTCGGATGTAATTTATCGCCTTACGCAGGACGTGGATGTAGTTTATCGTCATACTCAGGAGTAGTTTATTGTCTCCTAACTAAGCCTTTCTGTAGATTAATAAGATAGTTTGGGGAGCTATTTCTTTTGTTTTGTGCTTCTTCAAGACTTGGCTTTCTACAAATTCCTGTTCTTTGTAGCTGTTGGTAGGTTTTATCTTTTTGTTTCTGTTTTCTGTAAGACATCCTACTTACTTACATTTTCAGTCTATGTTATTCTCGGCATTGAGCGGTAAAATCCCATTGCTGTCGCCTCAATTTAATTGTCATTTCAAGTGACTATTTAACATGAAATAAAAGAAAATCATCTAAGTTACCTCTAATGTAATTTTTTTCTTCTTTATAGTTAAATTCCGGTATATATGTTTTGTGAAGTACGGTGCCTTTTAATAATTAAGTATAACTCAAGACTTCACTTAAATAAAACAGTATTTAATTGCAACCACAAATTTGTGTTCTACTAGGCTGGTATCACGGTCCTACCCTTTCACTGTCGAAACGGTTAAATGTAGCCGTCTCTTCTACTCCAATAGCTTCATGTCTCGCACTACCCGTCTGTGGAATTCCCTTCCTATTACTTGTTTCCCTGATAGCTATAATCTCTAACTATTCAAATGTAATGTCAATTGACATCTCCAGATGCCCTGAACTATTCCCTGCCCTTCTCTTCATCCTTTCATCCATCACGCCTCTTTAATCTCGCTCCCACTCTGTAAACCCCTGCATACTAGTGGCATCCCGCCTTGCTTGGGGTGAAATGCTTAAAAATAAATAAATAAATACTTATGAAGAAGAAAGAAGTAAAAGTCAACCAAAGATAATTAACCATTTCAGTGAATACCTTGTTAGTAGCGCGGCTCGGCTTAACGTCCAGTGAATCCTAAATCAATACCCAAATCATCGATGCACAATAATTCACACTAATTCGACTGGATAGTTCCACTCAATAATCACCTCAGTCAGTAGCCTGACACCACTATTTATACACCTGGCGGAAAGCATGTATTCATAAGTCCAGTGTATCACGATCGAACCTCGGTGTCGGTAGTTATTCATTTTCTTCCTATATTACAATATGATACAAAGCAACATCAAAAATGAATTATCTTAACATTATCAAACGTGATAAAACTTCTTTGAGCTGTGATTTAATATTTAATTTATACTACGAATATCTCTGGACATTCTGTCCACCTATGAAGAAAGAATTTACAATGATACTGATATGGTTCTACTGAATAATTTTTAGAATGTCATGGTGAATGTTAATAACCACAATCTTTAAGGAACTACAAAGAAAATCAAAGTGACACTGTTGAAATATCTGGGACATAAGATTAGAAAAGTGGGCTAGGAGAATTTAACACTCATAAAAGCAAGGACACAAAGAAAACAGCAATTAAGAAACTTACAAAGATTATATTGAATCAATTGCTAGGTCTGTTGCTAGGAAATTTAAGTCACTGTGTTGTGTTAAACAATTCTATCCGCCAGAATCCTTCTGACATATTTATAATATGACCGTTTGTCTATGCTAAAAATATTGGTGTTATATATGGCATGGTATTTCTGTTATGTATTTAGAGACTCTTGATAAATTATAAAAAGAATATGCAATATTATTGGTCTTGGCCTGGCCTCTCGGCTTCAGTCACTTTCCCGCAGCTTCTCTGAAACGTTTCCATAAATATTTTCATAGTAATCGTTCTTATGAGCTTTGCGTTTTGATACATTGCCCTTAAGAATTTAAGCGCAGTACAAGATTGGCGAGATATGTTTGATCATTATACAGTTGAAATTGCTAAATATAAGCACGAGTTCTATGCTAAATGTTTCTTCTATCACACTCATGGTTGAAATCTCTTCCGGTATTTTGATTTCGAGACAACTTTTGATCATCAAAAATTCAAATGCAATACCAATCGTTACCGTTTGTCGTTTTAATTCCTATTGATTATTTGTCTTCTCTCCTTAATAATGTTTTTTCTTTTCTTTTCTCTTATTCTTTCACTCTTAGTACCCACCTTGCGTCTTAGTGGCTTCATTGCCTTGATATGGGTGAAATGATTAAAGAAACTAAACGATCATGCGTGAATAGAGAGCAGTACCTGAACAAAGGAGGTTGATAAAGGCTCAAAAGCATAGAGCAATGAAATAAAGAATTCGAGGTTGGCCGTAATCAATCACGGCATGAAGAAACATTACGCATAAAAGAACATTCTAGAACTATTTAGATAATTACGTTAATCACGAAAAGTTTTTACAAAATATATTTCTTCTTAATTTAACATCAAAATGAAAAAGAAAAGTTTGATGAACTACGCTCTAAAGAACTTTCGGAACATTTACGTTAGCTTGATATATTTGGGAAGGATATTAGATTAATTCAGAACATATACTGGAAGCACACCGCCTGCATACGGATAGAAAACGAATTCAAGAGTAATACAAAAATAGGAAGAAAGAAAATATCTTCTCACCTTATAATATTAGGGGAATCTGAAAGAATTAGGACACCTATTGATCACACTCTTAGCAACATGAGAAATCACGGTTGCATATTTATTTACCCAACATTTTCGTTTCATGAAAATTGTGTTGGGTGAGCACTCTCTTAATTTTGCCGTTCTTTTTTGACGAATATCAATTTTTGGTAAAGATTGAATTCATAATTACACATACACACATACATACACACACACACACACACACACACACACACACACACACACACATATATATATATATATATATATATATATATATATATATATAACCTGAACAAAATAAACTATGAAATCTCCACAAATATTCTTAAATACCTATAACTGATAACAGAAGCCATTGGTATAAACCAATGGCTTCCCATACTTAATACTTCTCGTTTTCATTCTCACGTGGACATGTGTGAAGTCACGAGCTGCGTTGCGATTTTCGCTTCCGCGACTCGTATACACGAGTTTGTCGATGCCTGGAAATCTTTTATGCAAAAATAACAGACTATCATTATTGTTTTGTCCGTGTATTGTTTAATATATTGAAATGTAATGGCCATCATTGATAATGGTTTATGTAAGCCGAAAGCTTCGCTAGGATTAAAAAACATGTATCAATATGGTGATTTTCTTTCAGCTTTCAATGATAATGTTATTAAGCTTATCAGACAATATGACAGGAATTTACTTAAAGTAAATAGACAACACTTGTCTATATTATTTAATGAAACATGCATCAATATATATATATATATATATAATACTGATACTGGTACTCTCACGTCGAAATCGAGTGTCAAGAAACTCAGTTCCTAGAAAGTGACAGCAAGACTACCTGCCCAAATCCTTTGATTATAATGGTGAAGGCTTTGTGCAGAACCAACCACACTTTTTGGAAGAGCTGAATACGATGAATTGGTGCACAATGTGCTAAAAGGTTCCCAAACAACCCTCTGCAGGTTTTGAATCCAGAGTTATCCTAGACGGGTTGCAACCCAATGCTATAGAACCCTGTCTGTCCTGATATTTAACCATAGGTGGCGGGTAGAAGAAGCGGATTCATACCTTTCTCAAGGCTATTAGCACGTAAATGAATGCAATGTGCGCGACTTGAATTCGAACTCGGCTCTCCGACTCCTCAATCCGAGCCGGTATTCATTACAGAGGATATATATATTCAAGCATATTTGGTTGAATTGTCTAGACACATCTCTATTTCTTTTTATTTAATACTCTCAAATTTACGGCGCCTTCCTTAATTAGTTTAACAACAACATTAAGAAATTAATGTGTGAATTTGAGATGATTAAACAAAAATAAATATACATAATATCTATAGATTATTCAACCAAACATGCTTGAATGAAGATATGCTGCCTATATATATATATATATATATATATATATATATATATATATATATATATATATATATATATATATGCAGGCACATTTCATTAAAAACAACTGACAAGGTGCTTTTATTTATTTTTTTATAAAATTTCTCATGCGATCTAATAATGTTTTTCTTTTCGGATGATAAATTATATAAAAACTGTCCAAATGTTCTTTTTATCCGAGCGCTTTCGGCTATACATTTAAAAAATTATATATATATATATATCATGTCTCATTCGTGGGGAAGTATCGGCCTTTAAAGACACACCATGAAACAATATATATATATATATATATATATATATATATATATATATATATATATATATATATATATAGCATTTTTTAATTTAATCTGATTTGGTCGTTGACCAACGAGTTTCTTTACGTGAAATTTTTAAAAAATTTAATTTGTCTCTGGTTTTGACAATTTTCAGGCTTGTTTCATGGTGTGTCTTTAAAGGCCGATACTTCCCCACGAATGAGACATGATACTAAGGAGGTGATTTTTTATCAAGTCACCACATCCAGACCGTGTGTCAACTAAGACTGTAGGCTGGGGGATAAAGAAGAAATCGATTCATAACTTTTCAAAGAGTAATTTTACGAAAGTAAATGTAATATACGCGGCCGGAGTTTGAACTCGGGTTGCCGATTTACATAACCCATGCCTCAGCTAAGTCACGCTGAAACGACCGTTTCCTGTTCGATAACGGAAGTAATGTTGACTCCGATCAAGGTGGGTGCAGCTTGAGGAAATACGGTAATATAACTGTATTATTTACATTCGGGCCATTTCAGCCACAGACAGGCACGAAAGAACATTATGTTTAAGGATCCATGTACTTTACACAGGGGTTGATGCTATGATAAATATACAGATAATAATTATAAATAATTATACAGATAATAATTATAAATAATTATATAGTAATAATTATGTAGTGCAGACTTTGACGGGAAATAACAAAACAATACTAATAAGACGAGATATCCCTAGACATGCAGAGCAGAACGACAATAAACGGTTTGGTTATAGATGCCCTAAAGCTTACTCTGATCAATAAACACATGAAGGGTCGATGGTACAACGACCGAAATGTTGTGATAATAACAACAAAGATGGCGACCATAGTTCTCTTTTAAATAATGATAACTCTTTATCCCAGAAATTCAGACAGCAAAGAATATATTAATTATATACAAAAGTCGAAAAGATTTAACCTGCGGCAAACGGAACCCCCTCGAGAGATAAGAAATGTTTTCTTTGCTTCATGTTGACTTATGGAAAAGACAAAAGGGGACAATTTTGATTTGCTATGTTATCGTTTTCAATCGCAATGTCATTCAAATATCAAGGCATTTAATTTGTATTTCTAACTTTTTGGAATTAAATTTATCAGCTATAATAGTTTTCAAAGATAGCTTTTTATTGTACAGTAAACCAATCATAAACACGTTGGGTTTCTTTTAAAAGCATTAGGTCAAACAAAAGGATCGTAGCAATATTAGCAATTTTATTTGAATTTAACGTCTGTAAAGAAGGATTTTTTAGTTCCACTGGGATTTATAGTTAACACATTCCGTGAAAATTTGGAGTAACTTTTTTTTTCAAAATAATAATTATATTTTTTTATTAATTATTAGTTAATAACAATTTTTATAAAAATCCGGCCAGAATCGAATGAAAAGCTCCTAAAACTCATTAATGCAAATATATCCTCATTTCAAGTAAGAAAATAGTTTTACAATATCAAAAACATCCTGTCTAATTTTAATGAAATTGCTCTCGGTAAGTGTTCAATGTACAGAACATTTCTAGATTGTTTGGGTATTATGTATTGTTTAAGCTGTATCTCGGAAAACACACATACATATATACAAGATTAAAGATTTAGCATTATATAGCTTTCTATTAGGATATTGTGAAGTTACTGAACCCACCTCTATATGCAAGAATGCATTGCAGTACGTACAGATTGTCAATTTGCAGTATGTAATTAGGGAAAATTAGCAGCTAACATTTGCTGTTCATATACTATGTGTCTTTGACATTTTCACCTGTCTACCATGACCCATGACAACGGACAAGTATTGATGATTCTTTACAAGCAGAGTGAAATAACGAACATGCTTTTGCATGCCTCATTTTCATATATATATATATATGTATGCATATATATAAATATATATATATATATATATATATTAAGTGATTTAAAATATGTTTTTTCGCTACACAATAATAACCATGTTTCAAAAATGGAAGCTAAAACCTTCGAATTTAATTTTGTAATTAAATTAAAGACTCCATTTCATCCTCAAGCGAATTTTGGAGTAACTTTGGAGTAAGTTTTAAAGGCACGGCAAAGATTCATAATTGAGTGTTTCCAAGGATACAGAGAAATCCACTCATCCAGCCAAGGTGTGGTAGCGTGTTCAATTTCAATTTTTATTGTCTCAGTTAATAGTTACATTCGAAAGCGGGGTTATGTTTAGGGATGGGTAGGGATGTATTTTTCAACAAATTCTGACATCCGCTAAATGCATGTCGCCTGGGTTTTTTATAATAAAATTTATTGTTAACGGCAAAAAATTCTTACGGCATTTTTTCTATTTGCATACTTAAAAAATTTTGGTGGATCTTTAGACTAGAATATGTTTTATTTAACTACAATTCTAAAAAAAGTTCACTTTTAATTTTTAATAGACTATATTTCTTTTTAAAACCAAGTAAATGTATTAGAATTACTTACAGTATGTAAAATTAATTTTTTATATCAAGTATAAGTATGTATATTACCAGGTTACATTTTTTTTATATATAAATATTATTTAAGTAAAATTTATGACAATGACGGAAAAGATAGCTAAATTATTTCACTGATTCAGTAAACTTTTATTTTTTATAAACTTAGTAATATATATTTTTCTCGTGTATGTACAAAGGACATGGGTCATTTACTGACCTACATATTCTAACTTTTCATATTAATTTCATTTAACTTTAGGTGTTTTATTGGATTCTTTTAAGTGTTTGAAGTACTTTGAGAGAGGTGTTAAGGTTAGAATACGTTTTATTTAACTACAATTTTAAAAGATGTTTAGGTTAGAATCCGTTTTATTTAATTACAATTTTAAAACCAATTTTAAAATATTTTTACTGTTAAATTTAATCGACTATATTTTTTTATAAAACAAGTAAATGAAATAGAAATACTTACAGTATTTAAATTTTTTTTTCACCTCAAATATAAGTATATATATTACCAGGTCTCATTTTTTTTAATTTAATTTTTGAATATTGTTTAAAGAAAAATTTTGACAATGACGGCACAAAATAGCTATTTCATTTCTCTAATTCAGTAAATATTTATTTTTTATAAACATAGTAATATATAGTTTCTCATGTATGCACAAAGGACATGGGTCATTTAATGACCTACATATTCTAGCTTTTCTTATTAACTTCCATTTTACTGTAACTGTTTAATTTTTGTGTTTTTTTGTTTCAAAACACGGTCAACATATTATGAACATACTTGTCGGCAACACTAATATAATAGCATCATCCACACGCAAAAAAAGACTAAAAAAATGAAAGCCTTATTAATAAAAACAAACAAACCAACACTTAATAATATAAACTTTGAACATAGACATAATATCTTGACCGTGTTTTGAAACAAAAATATGAAACATTTTATAAAACATACATATAACAAACTATTTCTAATTCTAACAGTTAAAATATAATTCTTGAAAATGGCTAAATGTATAGCCGAAAGCGCTGGGATAAAAAGAACATTCGGACAGTTTTTATATAATTTATCATCCGAAAAGAAAAGCATTATTAGATCGCATGAGAAACTGTATAAAAAAACTAAATAAAAGCACCTTGTCAGGCGTTTTTAATGAAATGTGCATGAAAGAAGGATTGCTGCCTAAATACACAAATATATGTATATATATATATATATATATATATATATATATATATATATATATATATATATATATATATATATATATATATATATATTTAAAAAGTCTGATTCGTTGCTGGAATAACTTAGTTTCATTAATCTGTCACTGGATGTGTGCTCAAATGTAACATTTCGAGATCATCCTTTTGCAAAATCGATTGAGGACACCACTGACATTCTTGGGGAAAAATGGCGATAACTCATCTAAACTGGTTTCTTCTGCCTCATTTCTACTTAAAGCTTTCTTTGTCGTTTTAGTTTTTCGATCGCTGTCATCTGAAAAAGAAACATACCATTCGAATATTGAACCAAAAAAATAATGAAATTCTTTCAGAAAGGAAAAAAATGTTAAAAGATTTCTGTGATCAACGTCAATATTTTTTTTTCTTTCGATCGGATAATCACGAGCGATCATCAGATGAGAGGAGATCGCCAAGATCTTCCTGCATTCAACCTCGAGTTGGTATCCACTCGGCTGCTGTAAGACAGCCTTCAATCTGTCGAAATGGCCGAGAACGATCAGCGAAAATACCAATACGACGCTATCTACAGAAACCTCATCAAGTAAAAAAAGATAATTTCTTTAGAAGGATTCTTACTGCTTTGAAAAGAACTTATGCGGTATCCAAATACTAAATTTCAAATAGTAGATACTGCATCAATTTAACCTAGTGTCATTTGAATCTGGCCACTGGTGAATAAAAAAAACACAGAGAATAGCAAATAGACACAAATTAGATCAACAAAATTCAGGAAGTTGGGAAGAGACTTGATCGAAGATCTCCTGAAAGCAGAAGAATAGCGTGGCAAATAGAATATTTTAATATAATTCATATAACGGAAATTGTATATACATATATATTTCCATAATTTACTGTTTAATTGAAGCATTTTTATTTATAAATTCATTTCGGTTGTTTGTATTTCTATTCTTTTTTTTTTTTGTTTCTTTAACGACATATCAACTGCTTATTGGTCATTTAACTACAAAATTTAATTTTTTTGGTAACATTAATAATTTCTTTTACAAAAAAGCATTGATATAATTTTTTTCTTCAAAAATATATTGCGGGCAATTTTTCTTTTGCAAAAATGGATTATGGTTTCTGTTTTTCTTATCTTTCTGTGAATTGCAGGTAATTTTTTTATCTTTCCTTTCTTAAAGTGTATTGCTAGAAATATTTTTTCGTTTCTTTTTTAAAGTTTACTGCTAATAATATTTTTCTTTTATTTCGTAAAGTATATTGCTGGTAATATTTTTATTTTCTTTCTTAAAATGTATTTCAGGTAATTTTTTATTTTCTTCCTTAAAGTGTATTTCAGGTATTTTTATTTTCTTCCTTAAAGTGTATTTCAGCTATTTTTTATTTTCTTTCTTAAAGTGTATTTCAGGTATTTTTTTAATTTTCTTCCTTAAAGTGTATTTCAGGTATTTTTTTAATTTTCTTCCTTAAAGTGTATTTCAGGTATTTTTTATTTTCTTCCTTAAAGTGTATTTCAGGTATTTTTTTAAATTTTCTTCCTTAAAGTGTATTTCAGGTATTTTTTTAATTTTCTTCCTTAAAGTGTATTTCAGGTATTTTTTTAAATTTTCTTCCTTAAAGTGTATTTCAGGTATTTTTTTAATTTTCTTCCTTAAAGTGTATTTCAGGTATTTTTTAATTTTCTTCCTTAAAGTGTATTTCAGGTATTTTTTTAATTTTCTTCCTTAAAGTGTATTTCAGGTATTTTTTAAATTTTCTTCCTTAAAGTGTATTTCAGGTATTTTTTTAATTTTCTTCCTTAAAGTGTACTTCAGGTATTTTTTATTTTCTTTCTTAAAGTGTATTTCAGGTATTTTTTTAATTTTCTTCCTTAAAGTGTATTTCAGGTATTTTTTATTTTCTTTCTTAAAGTGTATTTCAGGTATTTTTTATTTTCTTTCTTAAAGTGTATTTCAGGTATTTTTTATTTTCTTTCTTAAAGTGTATTTCAGGTATTTTTTTAATTTTCTTCCTTAAAGTGTATTTCAGGTATTTTTTTAATTTTCTTCCTTAAAGTGTATTTCAGGTATTTTTTTAATTTTCTTCCTTAAAGTGTATTTTTTTAATTTTCTTCCTTAAAGTGTATTTTTTTAATTTTCTTCCTTAAAGTGTATTTCAGGTATTTTTTTAATTTTCTTCCTTAAAGTGTATTTCAGGTATTTTTATTTTCTTCCTTAAAGTGTATTTCAGGTATTTTTTAATTTTCTTCCTTAAAGTGTATTTCAGGTATTTTTTTTAATTTTCTTCCTTAAAGTGTATTTCAGGTATTTTTTATTTTCTTCTTAAAGTGTATTTCAGGTATTTTTTTATTTTCTTTCTTAAAGTGTATTTCAGGTATTTTTTATTTTCTTTCTTAAAGTGTATTTCACGTATTTTTTTAATTTTCTTCCTTAAAGTGTATTTCAGGTATTTTTTAATTTTCTTCCTTAAAGTGTATTTCAGGTATTTTTTTAATTTTCTTCCTTAAAGTGTATTTCAGGTATTTTTTAATTTTCTTCCTTAAAGTGTATTTCAGGTATTTTTTTAATTTTCTTCCTGAAAGTGTATTTCAGGTATTTTTTTAATTTTCTTCCTGAAAGTGTATTTCAGGTATTTTTTTAATTTTCTTCCTTAAAGTGTATTTCAGGTATTTTTTTAATTTTCTTCCTGAAAGTGTATTTCAGGTATTTTTTTAATTTTCTTCCTTAAAGTGTATTTCAGGTATTTTTTTAATTTTCTTCCTTAAAGTGTATTTCAGGTATTTTTTAATTTTCTTCCTTAAAGTGTATTTCAGGTATTTTTTTAATTTTTTTCCTGAAAGTGTATTTCAGGTATTTTTTTAATTTTCTTCCTTAAAGTGTATTTCAGGTATTTTTTTAATTTTCTTCCTGAAAGTGTATTTCAGGTATTTTTTTAATTTTCTTCCTGAAAGTGTATTTCAGGTATTTTTTTAATTTTCTTCCTTAAAGTGTATTTCAGGTATTTTTTTAAATTTTCTTCCTTAAAGTGTATTTCAGGTATTTTTTTAATTTTCTTCCTTAAAGTGTATTTCAGGTATTTTTTTAATTTTCTTCCTTAAAGTGTATTTCAGGTATTTTTTTTAATTTTCTTCCTGAAAGTGTATTTCAGGTATTTTTTTAATTTTCTTCCTGAAAGTGTATTTCAGGTATTTTTTTAATTTTCTTCCTTAAAGTGTATTTCAGGTATTTTTTTAATTTTCTTCCTTAAAGTGTATTTCAGGTATTTTTTAATTTTCTTCCTGAATGTGTATTTCAGGTATTTTTTTAATTTTCTTCCTTAAAGTGTATTTCAGGTATTTTTTTAATTTTCTTCCTGAAAGTGTATTTCAGGTATTTTTTTAATTTTCTTCCTGAAAGTGTATTTCAGGTATTTTTTTAATTTTCTTCCTGAAAGTGTATTTCAGGTATTTTTTTAATTTTCTTCCTTAAAGTGTATTTCAGGTATTTTTTTAATTTTCTTCCTTAAAGTGTATTTCAGGTATTTTTTTAATTTTCTTCCTTAAAGTGTATTTCAGGTATTTTTTTAATTTTCTTCCTTAAAGTGTATTTCAGGTATTTTTTTAATTTTCTTCCTTAAAGTGTATTTCAGGTATTTTTTTAATTTTCTTCCTTAAAGTGTATTTCAGGTATTTTTTTTATTTTCTTCCTGAAAGTGTATTTCAGGTATTTTTTTAATTTTCTTCCTGAAAGTGTATTTCAGGTATTTTTTTAATTTTCTTCCTTAAAGTGTATTTCAGGTATTTTTTTTAATTTTCTTCCTTAAAGTGTATTTCAGGTATTTTTTTAATTTTCTTCCTTAAAGTGTATTTCAGGTATTTTTTTAATTTTCTTCCTTAAAGTGTATTTCAGGTATTTTTTTAATTTTCTTCCTGAAATTGTATTTCAGGTATTTTTTTAATTTTCTTCCTGAAAGTGTATTTCAGGTATTTTTTTAATTTTCTTCCTTAAAGTGTATTTCAGGTATTTTTTAATTTTCTTCCTTAAAGTGTATTTCAGGTATTTTTTAATTTTCTTCCTGAAAGTGTATTTCAGGTATTTTTTTAATTTTCTTCCTTAAAGTGTTTTTCAGGTATTTTTTTAATTTTCTTCCTTAAAGTGTATTTCAGGTATTTTTTTAATTTTCTTCCTGAAAGTGTATTTCAGGTATTTTTTTAATTTTCTTCCTTAAAGTGTATTTCAGGTATTTTTTAATTTTCTTCCTTAAAGTGTATTTCAGGTATTTTTTTAATTTTCTTCCTGAAAGTGTATTTCAGGTATTTTTTTAATTTTCTTCCTTAAAGTGTATTTCAGGTATTTTTTTAATTTTCTTCCTTAAAGTGTATTTCAGGTATTTTCTTAATTTTCTTCCTGAAAGTGTATTTCATGTATTTTTTTAATTTTCTTCCTGAAAGTGTATTTCAGGTATTTTTTTAATTTTCTTCCTTAAAGTGTATTTCAGGTATTTTTTTAATTTTCTTCCTTAAAGTTTATTTCAGGTATTTTTTTAATTTTCTTCCTGAAAGTGTATTTCAGGTATTTTTTATCTTCTTTCTTAAATTGTATTTGTAAACGTATGTAGGGAGATGGCGTTGTATATAGCTGAGGTTGTTGACTGAGTTGAGAGAGACAGCGACACATATAAGAATGGTTAGGAGATTTAAAAAAGAGTTCCCTAACCAACCGGAGATGTTCGCGGGCATGAATGCCTAGGCCTTGCATGTGGACATTAGTGTCCGTCCTCAAGAGAGCCAGATAGCCAGGAATCGATCAATCAGAGGAGGGGATTGAAGAGTTAAGATTAGTTTCACAGAGAGCTAGGATATCCGAAGACTTTTCGAAGAGGAACGATTCCTCACTGCAAAAGTTGGTGCGAATTGCACGAATGTTTGAGAAAGAAAGATTATGGGCTTTAGGTGTTTTTTGTTGAGCTGGTTTAGGTTTATATGTTTGGTTGTTTATAGTCATGTTGTGTTATATTGGTAATATATATATATGAAGAAATATAGTCTTAAGGTGTGCAATATTTATGGGGTAAAGTACTCAATATCAGAGATAGAGCGTGGTTAAATATAAAAGTGAACAGGCTGTTTCATGCTTGACGCAATCGTCAGGTGGCCTGACGATTGCGTCTAGCATGAAAAAGACTGCCGCCTCTAAGTGTTGACTTCAATGTTCACTTATATATATATATATATATATATATATATATATATATATATATATATATATATATATATATATATATATATGAACATTCAGGCAAAGGTAGAAAGATATTGCATGGAATTAAGAGAAAAAAATTAAACTGAAACAAAAACATGCCGATCATTCGAAAGTGATTGAATTCGCTCATTTTAAAACCGGCAAGTTGGTCTAACCGGCGGCTTTTGATAAAAAGTTCGAATTCAAGGATATGTCACTACACGCCATAGCGTTGAGATTACGGGAGAGGAGGTGGGCAGCTCCGGCTTTCTACAACCTTCTTTTTCTTCTTTTTACTTTCTTTCCCGTTCTCGATTCGGTTACCCGTTTACACAAGCTTGATATGTAGTTTAAGCGCCTTTTCCCTCTGCCTCTTTTGCCTTCAATATGTCATGTACGTGTCTAATTCGATAAATTTATTTCCCCGGAGAGTGTCTCAGTAATTTCAACAGGTTCTGGTTCTATATATAAGTGTTATTTTCCTTGCGGTTTCCATTTAAGACTTCCTCGTTGCTCACATTTTCCGTCCATATTATTCTCAGCATTCTTCTGTAGAACCACTTCTCTGTCGCCTTGTGTCTCCTCTTCATCAGTAAGGAAATCGTCCAGCTTTCACTGTAATACACAAGGAATTATGGTCCATTTCTCTTTTGTTTCTATCGAAACTGTGAGCATTAATTGACAATTAATGAAGTCTGGAGTTTTATCTGCATTCCTTAACCGAATATATTTCAATCCATATTATCTGCACTGATGAGTCTAAAGCAGAGTTTCTATCAAGACTTTCACCAAATATTGTCATAGTCTTCAATCAATCATTCTATTGGATTGATCCGTAAATAATTCCCTTGACTTGTTTATGTATTATATATATATATATATATATATATATATATATATATATATATATATATATATATATATATATATATATATATATATCCACCCTTATAAAGCCCAAGAGACACTGGGGTTAGACGGTTACAGGGTAAGAGGGACAGTTTATCCAGATATGTCGGGAGGCTAACAGTTATCCATAGACTTGAAACTGTTATGATCAAAAAACATCTTCATGGGAGACGGTGGGTGGCACCTGTTTGGGTCCAAACTTTGGGCAAATAGTTAACACCCAAACTTGTGTAAGCGTTTTCGGCATGACGATAAACTGCATCCGCGTCCTGGGTAAGACGATAAACTACGTCCAACAGCAAGGCCTCTGATCAGGAGGTTTTGAGGGTCGCGGAACCACCTCTTAATTGCTGGTGTTCCCAGGTCCACCCTGATCCGGGGTGGTAGCACCTGTCAGGATCCGTGCTATGGGCAAATAGCACAACCTGACTCAAAACACTATGAAAGTGTAAAAATAGATTTTAATACCTGAAATCCTATTAAAAAAATTAGTATCAGCAATAAATATTTGAAAAAAGAAAATATTACCAGAAATAAACATCTTGTTAGCATTAAATAACCCATTGAGGTTAATATGCCACAAAACAAACCAAACTATACATTTTTTTTTAAATATTACCAGGTATACATTTCTGAAAAAAATTAGCAACTATACAATTTTGAAAAAAAAAAGGAAATTTTGTCAGCATTAAATAACCCATTGTGGTTGATATGCCGTAAAACAAAACAAACCAAACCGAACCAAATCATGGGAGTCGGTTCCACATAGCAGTTGTTCCCGGGAAGAATCTGCTCCAAAAGAACTTACATCTCACCAAAGGAATAAGGAGGAAATGATCATAGTTCGCTACAACTTGCGTATCATGCCGGGTTGGAGGTTGTAAAATAATTTCTCACCCACGAGGACTCGTTTGGATTATATTGTGACTGAAAAGTGAGGACTGGGTAGTTCCTGCCGAAACTCGACAGTTACACGCCAGTTTAGGCTTGATCAGGCTCTTGTAAAGATAGAGGATATCCGACCAGTTTTTCCAGCATCAGGAGCGGTGGATCGTATTTACGATTTCAACTTGCAGTCTTGGTTGACGTTAAGGCCCTATAGTCGCTCAACGCACGGGGCATTCCTTAGAGAATATTTATTCAACGTGATTGGTGATAGTGTAACATTCGATGGGTGGTGATCGAATGATTATAAATTTTATTCCTCAGGAAAATAAAATACAATTTCATTATTATTGCCATTTAACAGGCAGCTCTTCGATACATTTTGAGTAAGACTGCGCAAGTTTTGATGTGAACAAGTACCTGAAATAATTTTCTAAGCCCAGCTTAAATGTACTACAAGTCCGGCAGCATGCGGCTCCCAGAGAAGATTGAACTCACTACTCAAGCGTAATTGTTACACCACTTAAATTTGCCCAATTACATTTTAGGATATTCAAATTGCAGCAGTCAACAGCCGTTAGAAAGATAGATAGATAGATAGATAGATAGATAGATAGATAGATAGATAGATAGATAGATAGATATGCACAGAATCCGATAGATAGTTAGATCGATTGATAGGTAGATAGAATTGAACAGAATCAGATAGATAGATAGATAGATAGGTAGATAGATAGATAGATAGATAGATAGATAGATAGATAGATAGATAGATAAGAAGATAAGTCGATTGATAGGTAGATAGATATGAACAGAATTAGATAGATAGATATGAAGATAATTAGATAGATAGATAGATAGATAGATAGATAGATAGATAGATAGATAGATAGATAGATAGATAGATAGATAGATAGATATGAAGATAATTAGATGGATATGAACAGGATTAGATAGATAGATCGATAGATCGATAGATAGATAGATAGATAGATAGATAGATAGATAGATAGATAGATAGATAGATATGAACAGAATTAGATAGATATGACTATAGATGGATATGAACAGAATCAGATAGATATATAGATAGATGGATAGATATAAACAGAATCAGATAGATAGATAGATAGATAGATAGATAGATAGATAGATAGATAGATAGATAGATAGATAGATATGAACAGAATCAGATAGATAGATAGATAGATAG
>OZ038486.1:96943407-96945907 GCA_964036315.1 Acanthosepion esculentum | reverse complement strand
AGATAGATATGGACGGAATTAGATACATAGATAGATATATAGATAGATATGGACAGAATTAGATAGATAGATAGATAGATAGATAGATAGATAGATAGATAGATAGATAGATAGATAGATATGGACAGAATTAGATAGATAGATAGGTAGGTAGATATGGACAGAATTAGATAGATAGATAGATAGATAGATAGATAGATAGATAGATAGATAGATAGATAGATAGACAGATAGATAGATAGATAGATAGATAGATAGATAGATAGATATGGACAGAATTAGGTAGAT
The DNA here is from genome assembly GCA_964036315.1 of Acanthosepion esculentum. NCBI lineage: Eukaryota > Metazoa > Mollusca > Cephalopoda > Sepiida > Sepiidae > Acanthosepion > Acanthosepion esculentum. Next base: position 96,945,619 of record OZ038486.1, on the reverse strand, counting down.
AGATAGATAGATAGATAGACAGATAGATAGATAGATATGGACAGAATTAGATAGATAGATAGATAGATAGATAGATAGATAGATAGATAGATATGAACAGAATAAGGTAATCGAGCAATTTCGAGAAATTATTTTTCCTTCATAGAGAAGAACGAAATGATAAATGCCAATATATAAAATCAAACATAAAAAATAGTAAAGTAATTCAATTCCTAGACACGACGTGAGATTTACTTCTGAGGAATTTGACCCATGCTTCGAAGCTTGGCATGATTTTGGTGAATTTTCTAACTACGATTAATGAAATCGACATGTAGAGAAAGATTGAAGGCAGGAAGAAATGAAGGAAGAAATGGTTTTATAAAATAAAAAAGACGGTGGATATTTAAAGCAAAAAAACGTAATATCATCAGAAAAATAGGATGCAATAAAATACGAGGAATGGTTAAAATTTCTTCTTTCGGCTCATTTCCTAAAATCTGTAAAAGAGAGCAAAAATCAATTTGCTGGTGAGAATGGTCTGTGAGGATTTCAGATACCCAACTCTTATCACACACACACACACACACACACACACACACACACACACACACACACATATGATGAAAATATTGTTTTACGGTTTACAATATATATGTGTGTGTGTGTTTGTATATGTGTGTGTATATATATATATATATATAGGTGCGTGTGTGTTTGTATATATATATGTGTGTGTGTGTGTGTGTGTGTGAAATAAACGCTCTCCGCCAAAGCGAGTTTTTCTTTTTAAAAATTTATATATAAATTGCTTTGTTTATGTTCCATATACGAAACAGAGCGTATATACTTTATTAAGATGTCTCGAATACACAGGTCGATGGACGTAATACACACCTTTTAAATTAAAACTAAACTGCGGAGTCTATTTCAAATATAAGTATCCACTATAATTATGTTTGACTTAAGGAAAATGTCTTGAGAATGTCTGATGACAGGATACCCAAGATCCTAATGTACAGCCAGTTAGATCAGGGCTACAGGAATGTAGGACGCCCATGGCTACGATACAAAGACAAGCTGAAGAGCAACTTGTCAGTTGTCAATATACCTCATAACACGCTTGAGCGCTTAGTCTTGGAGCGGATAGAATGGATATCAACGTGTTTTAGTGAACTCAGCAGTTTTCAATCAGCTTGTCTGAATCGTCTTTAAGAAGCGAGAGAAAGATCTAAAAGGTCAGCCAATCAAACAGTGATCTCATCCCACAATCATTGCTCTTGCTCCATATGCGGCCTCCTTTGTAAATCACTAGTGGGACTTAAGTGCCACTTAAGATTATTGCACATTTCATAACTGAATCAATTAAGTTGTCAGATCCACATACGTCGAAACCGACGGGAGCGTTCATTATTATTATTATATATATATATATATATATATATATATATATATATATATATATATATATATATATATTATTAACGAAGAAAATGGCAAAAGGCAAGCACCACCCTAATCAGTAAGTAACTGCGCTCATTATCCAGGCTATCCAGGCAGACTCCCAAATTCTTCACAGTCTCAACCCTAAACGAGACACGCATCAATACATAAGATTCACGATCTTCGCAATCCTCAGGCAACCAGAACTTTTTATATACATTTCACTGAATGTGACCAACATATTCTTTTAGTAATTTTTTTACCTTTCTATTGCTCTTATAGTTTTCACTTTTTTTGGAAGATTTTCCTGGCACTTGTCACATTCCGTATAACATATCTATCTTTATATATATATATATATATATATATATATATATATATATATATATATATATATATATATATATATATATTTAAATAAAAACAGACCACTTTAAGGTTCCATATAATAAATTATTTCACCACAGTGAGGAAGTGAGGTGGGAGAGAGACATGATTGAGTTAGATGTAACACTTCTATTCTTTCAAATTTAAAGTTTTAGAGGAAATCCAGACATTGACACATTAAATCCTTGGGTCTACCCATACGGACTACCTAGTTTTTTCGTAAACTAACTATATATATATATATATATATATATATATATATATATATATACATATATATATATATATATATATATATATATATATAACTGTAAATATTAAAATTCTTTATAGTTGTTGTATCCCCGACTTCGAAGATTCTTGGTGCCAACTATTCTTCAGGTGGTTTTGTATTTAAATGGTT